>CAIGQZ010000276.1:7232870-7250934 GCA_903798205.1 Danio tinwini | reverse complement strand
TTTAAGTATGATTTTTTTTTCTTCCCTCAATAGTGGTTAGGTATAGGGGTGGGGTATGGGCACACACCTCCTTTTTAAAATTGTATGTTTTTCATACAAATGAAATTATATGAATGCACATAATTTAGCTCCCCTTTGCCAATATGGAAAACAGCTCATGATATCATGAAAATAGCTCATTTCCTTATGATATCAGGCTGGATCTTTCTATTATTGGGATATAAGACTGCAATATATAAATATTTCTGTCATTTGTAATATATACACTGTAAAAAATGCAGGGTTCCACACAATTCATTCATGTTGACCCAACACAAATTAAGTTAACTTAACACTTTTAACAAATGTATGTAGATTGAACATAAAAAAATTAAGTTGTCCAAATGAAATATCAAGAATTGTGTTGTTTCAGCTCATTTTAAATGAGTAGTTTGAACGAGTAAAAAAAATATATTTTTATTTGTTAAGAAATGTTTCTGTACCGTATATGACATGGGCCTGTTGGCTAGAACATTTGTGCAGTGGCTTGAATGTGTCAAATAGTCAAAGTAGACTTTAAAAAATAAAAAATAAAATTAACAATATCCCACATAATAATAATAATAATAATAATAATAATACTGTAAATTAGGCCTACAACCATTAATTTTTTATATGGACCATTTTGAGGGATGTAAACAAAAACAATGGTCTCAACATATTTCCTGTTTTACATTTTTAATTTCTAGAGCTTCTGAGAATCCAAAAAGAGCCACATATTGATAAATAATGTTATGATAGCCGTTTTGACATTAAGTTATGATTGAATTGCCTCTGGTTACAGTTATGAAATTGTTTGATAACAAGCAGGAAATGTTCGTGGGCCAACGACATGACCACATTGAAATGGTCTATATGAGACTAGAATACTTGCTAGCTTAGTGATTTTATATGGAATATTCTCAATAATATTTTTAAAGGAAACATAAATAGGTCTTGTATGTGTTGTTTAATTTAAATTAATATGGAAAGCGAGTGCATGTTTTTACCAAAACTAATATTAGTTATTTTTAAATGCGTGTGTGTGTGTGTGTAAAACTATATAATTTGCACTAAAAATATGTTTTTTCTCTAAAGAAGTGGTTGCTCCACCCTGTTGAGAGCGTCATTATGGACGTTTTATGTTATTACTAAAGTGGTTGAAACGATGGATCTGTGACAAAGCAACTACGGTTTTGGGAAACACTCATCACTACATTATTCTCTTCTCAAACGATGCATCGTACTATGATAGTTCACCTGTGGGTTATGCTGTTGTTTGGGAAACGCACCCTTGAACACCTACACCTACAGTAAAACACATTTTACTAATCCCTTTGTCACGCGGTGACATCACACATGGCAGTAGTGGTCATTCTCAACTATCACTCACTGTAGGTGTGAAATGTGTGTGTTGTCCTGCAGGTGAAGCTCCAGGCGCTGCTGGAGAAGTATACGGTGGTGAGCCAGCTGAACTCAGAGCGCTGTCTGCAGCTGGAGAGAGCTCATTCTCTGGCTTGTCAGTTCTGGGAGACCCACGATGAGCTGTGGCCGTGGCTGCAGGACACCAGAGCAACATTCACACAGCTTTCACAGCCTGCTATTGAGTATGAAGCCCTGCGACAGCAACAGGAGGAGCTCAGGGTAAGACACACACACACACACACACACACACACACACACACACACATGGCAAAACAAAGTCCACATCAACCTGAAGCTGCGACAGTTTTTTTTTTGTTTTCATATTGTGACGCAGTTCTTAGAGAAACAGAATATTAAATGAGAAAACAGTGGGCGTGGCTTGTTTTTTGTACTGCGAGCTGATTGGATGTAGTAAAGTAGGGGTTTCATTCACAAAGATGGGGAAAAGGGTTTAGGGAGACTTATTACAACCTACGGACTCCTCCTCCTCCTCACCATTTCTGTTTGTTGTCTAAACTGACAGCTGAAGGGGCGTCGTTAAGTATGTTAGCCCCGCCCAATACCTCAGACAGACCAAATCTGAGAATTGAACTGAAAACAAACAGGATTTTTCAGACTTTAATTTTAGATTACAAGGGTAAACTATTGTTTTTTTTTCTTAATGACATGCACAGATGAATTGTTCACCACAAAACTAGCATTGTGAGCTAACAAAATCAATATGGCTAGTTTTGATTTCATGCATACTTTAATCTCAGTCATTTTTTTATTACATAATACAGGCCCGTAGCCAGCCTGGAGAAAGGGGTGGTTCTTTTTTCCTCAAAAAAGTGCAGTTATTTGCCTCATTTTCTATTTAATTATGAGATTTAAATACTGAAGTTAGGTGACAATTAAGCACTATTTGTAGCTGAATAGTAAAATATTTCCAAAATATTTAGAATTAAGAAATATGGCAAATATTTATTTTTAAAATACAAATTTAATACATCATATATCATTCAAAAAAAAGTTTTACATAAAAAACTGTAGTCTATCGTAATTTATTAGGCAAATAACGTTGTCAGAATTTGGCCAGTTAAATAATACAAAAAAAAATTATAATAATAACAATAACAATAATAATAATAATAATAATAATAATAATAATAATAATAATAATAATAATAATAATAATCATCATCATTTAGAGTTTCACAATTTTTCTAGCCTCACTTGTAAAAAAAGGACATTTCAAAACACATCCAAAATAGTGTTCAAATTGATTTTAATATGGGCCACTTTTGGAGCTTCACACATATTTATTTGTATTTTCTTTTAAGATTAAGGTCCAAGATATAAAAGAGAATAAAAGTTACTTGTAGGGGTGTGAACCTACACTGGTCTCATGGTTCGGTTCGGTTACGATTATCATGCCATCGATTCGGTTCAATTCGATATCTCGGTGCATCACCGTGCATTGATGATGCTTTCCATACATAATTAGATTTTTTTTCTTTACAACACAAGAATTTTTTTTATTAAAGTCTATAAATATGTTAATATTTATATATTATTTATAATACAATTTTGTCCTTTAATACAAGCAATAATAAATATGAACTGTACCTTAAATTTTACCTGCTCAAAAAAAACACTCTGTGAATGTTTTAGACAAAACTCCAACACATGCACAGAAGACAGCACGAGCATTCATAACAAATAAACTCATGTAAATATTAGCCCGCTTGCTTTTTGAGCGCTGGCAAGTTCTTACACCCCTATGATTGGTCATTGTCTTCACCCGCTCAACAGAAAGGGCTGGGATTGGCTTTAAAAACGAAAGCGATGTTCACCCATGAGTGACGCGGGAAAACCAGCCGCGGGTCAGTCTATATGCGCATAATACACGGTTTTCAGGTAATCCGTAATAGAATAAATACAATACAATAAACTCGCACCACAGGCACGCTTGTGTCTGGATCCACAAGTATCGCTTTAACAGCCGAAAGGAGAGGAAACTTTACCTCACAAACATGCCAACGGGTCAAATGCTCAAAGAGTGTGTGTGTGTGTGTGAGAGAGAGAGAGAGGGGCAGAGATGGTGTTTTACTGCATTTCCCCCTAGTAGTGAAATAGTGGCTTGTGCTTTACCATTCCTCAGTGTCAGTGACAGATTTGCTATTTAAGTAGTAGGAGTGTTTTATTTACTCACCCTCGCCTCCTTCACCATAGTATTCACCGCGACATCGCGCATAGGGGATAAATGATGTCAGTGCGTAATAACCGGCTCTGATCTATTACTGAACCGATATCGAATTGTCCCCATCTGCATCGTGGTGCACAGAAGAAACAATTAATTTTGACACCCCTAGTCACTTGTAAAATGTTTTCTTTATTTAAAACAATACAGTAGCGAAAGATGACTTGGTTTATGTCAGATGCTTTCTTTCACAGCTGGATATTGAGCTCTTGAAAAATAGTTGTTTGCATTGGCCAAACTATTGGTCCCACCAGGATTCCGCTGGGTCTTAAAGCCTTTTTCGATGGGTTATTTTTACTATTTATGATGGCATAGCAGTCAAAATAGGACAAATGAGCTCATGAATGGGACATATTCTGGACCTTTAGCACAGGCCTACCTAAAGGGTTAATGCTGCCAACTGACGATTGACAGTAAAAATGACACAGTTGATCTCTTCCCAACTGGAAAAACCAGCAACAATCAAGAATGCATGATTATATGCTTTGCAATCAAACAATGTGACTATAATGGAAGTCAATGAGGCAAAAACAGCCCCTAACATAATGAAAGGGTAGTCAGTTTTAACAGTACGCAAGGGTTAAATGTAATATATATGACTGTATAGGGGTCATGACTAGTGTTTTATGTGACACTGTAATGCAGCATCCTGGATGGCTTAATGCTTTATTAGACTGACTAAGGGGATAAACTGTGGACAGACAGATGCTTTACGGGATCCGCCTGATATGTTGTGGGATTGTGTTTGACCTTTATTCGTTTTTTTTTTTTTTGTTTGTTTTTGTGATAATCATGTTAGAAACTCACCGAGTTTTATTCTGACCATATTAAATGGTTCATTTTCAGCAAATGAGGGAGCTGATAGCGGAGCACAAGCCACACATCGACAAGATGAATAAAACAGGCCCTCAGCTGGTGGAGTTGAGTCCTGCGGAGGGAACGGCCATCAGAGAGAAATACGAGACTGCAGACAAACTGTATGGACAGCTGAAGGTGGACGTCAAACACAGAGCCTCCACTCTGGATGAGGCCATATCCAAATCCACACAGGTACATCGTTTATATAAGTAAAGGGCATGGAACTTCCAGAATATCATGGGATTTTAAAAGGAATGTCAGGGAATGTTAAAGGTCCCATGAAGTGCTTTAAAATGTGCCCTTTTTTTTATTTGATGCTTAAAGTATTCAGCAAACATAAACACTCTGTAGCGGTAATTTTTGCACAAAGTGTGCCTCAATAATAAAACCAGTAAGAAAAAAAGCTGTTTTGACATTTCCCAGCCGTGCTTTGAAGTTCTCATGATTCACGCTGATTGTTTAATCAGATTCTGCACTCCTATTGGTTGAATCACACTGCAGGAAAGTATCTGAAATCTTCTGAATCTGTCACAACTTCATCTGTGGGAAAATCTGATCGCACCAGCAATTAGTTGGCTGTTGGTGAACATATTAAAGCAACTATCAAAGATCACAGATTTCAGCCTAGGATTTTAGGAGTCTTAGAAATTCATCCACATTGAGAGAGCAGGGCTTATAATACTGTTCGTGGCTGTTTTTTGGTTGCTCAGTGCTCAACCAGAGATTGAGCAAAGATTTCTGATTATTCTAGCCTAAAATGTCTTATTTTTTCTTAGGGATGCACCGATACCATATTTTTGCAACTGATCCGATCCCCATGCCAAAATTTTGAGTATCGACTGATCAGATCTGATCCCGATACTGTCATTTTTTTCCTCTTTTTTTTTTTAACATAATAATTTCTATAGTTCTGGTGGTAAACTCAAATAATATATCTTCTTTAGTAAAAATAGCAGACCTATAGGCTTACTGTACACAACAAAATACGAAACAAATACGCTAAAAACATGATGCTTGCTGTAAACTAGGCTACGTTATTTGAGAATTCCTTACAACATTGGTCCATATTTTTAATATTAAGATTTTTCTTTGAAATCTGTAATAGGCTACCACTACTGACACTAATCGTTGGTAAAAATAACCAGCCTTTTAGCAAAGCCTGATACTTTTTCTGCAGGTTTGACTCAGACATTTGACTAAACTAAACTGTCTGAGGACAGTTTTACTTAAACATTCCCTCACCTAAACTTTCCATGAGTGAGACGGAAAAAAATCAGATGCTCATGAGATAATCTTTAAAATAATGACTTATATTAAACATCAGATTCTGCACTCCTATTGGTTGTTGGTTTGCCGCTCAATGCAGCTGAATCACACTGCAGGGAAAACTTCTGAATCTGGCAGGAAAATCCAATAACACCAGCAATTCATTGGCTGTCGGTGAACATGTCAAACCAGCAATCAAAGACCACAGATTTTAGCCTAGGATTACAGGATTCTTTTAGCATTTTCCAAATTTGTCTCAGATGGCCAAATCACGGCTGAAATGGCAGTGTGACAGGTCATAAAATACTATCTGTGGCTATTTTTTGTTTGCTCAGTGCTTACCTTGATTTCGTGGGAAATAGTTCTGATTATTGAAGCCGAAAAATGTGTTATCTTAATACAACCTTTAACCAAATTTGTGGTAATATTTCTGGCATTTCTTGTGTTATATTACTGTGAAAATATACACAAATTTACACTAAGTTCTTGACTATTTTGACCTCATGAATCATTAGTTTTATTACTGTTTATTCATTATGTATCTTGGAAATTCAGATCTTTTTGTCAGTGGCAGTCAGGGAATTTGACATTTGGCTTAGAGTGGGAATCCTGAATATATTCTGCATTTTGATTTAATGTTTACTAATGCATTGAGTTGTGTTTGTGATCAGTTTCATGATAAGATCGACCCCATGCTGGAGTCTCTGGAGCGCATCTCTGAGCGCCTGCGCCAGCCTCCGTCCATCTCTGTGGAGGTGGAGAAGATCCGCGAGCAGATCTCTGAGAACAAAGCACTGAGCGTCGACCTGGAGAAACTTCAGCCGTCGTACGAGACTCTCAAACAGAGAGGAGAGGAGATGATCGCGCGCTCGCAAGGAGCTGACAAAGACCTCTCAGCCAAAGGTACATATGGCAGAATTAAAACCTTTATATATGAAGAGTCATCTGAAACGTGCTGCTAAAACCAGCTCCTATGTTTATGTTCAGTTATTACACTTTTAACCTTGTGTACTGTTCAAATTGTCTCCCCTTTTGTTATGTTGAGGGCTGTTTTTGCCCCATTGACTTCCATTATAATCACATTTTTTGACTGCAAAGCCGTGACAGCATATAATCATGCATTATTGATTGTTGCTGGTTTTCCCTGCTGAGAAGAGGTCAGATGTGTCATGTTTCAGCTCATAACACCACACAGATAATGTTTTATATCTCTCTGAAACTGACCCTTTTAGGCTTTGATCCTAATCGTGTGGTGTTTTGGTGACTGTCGCTTTAAATTCAAATGAGATTGGGCTTTTTTCAAAAGAGGGCGGAGCTACAAATGCCTGTGTGAAAGCATAGTGGCAGATTCAAAAAAAGACTAACGTCCTATGCTAATGAGGGAGAGATGGTCACTAGTGGGCGAGGCTTTCCCCCTCAGATGACACGTACAAAGGGAGAATGTCAATCAAAGTGTTTCTGCAGACTGCTTCTATCAAGTCTGATTATAACAAATATAATTAATACATGTTTACCACTAGAAGCTGGCTATATTCACACACTGCTGACACACAGCCCTTTATAGAAGTGATTTTTGCGTAAGAGGTGCCCTTAAAAGCATTGATTTGACCCCGCTCTTCTTTGTTTTGATCTGAAGCGGTTCAAGATAAGCTGGATCAGATGGTGTTTCAGTGGACCGACATCCAGGCTCTTCTGGAGGAGCGTGAGGCCAAGCTGCTGGATGTGATGGACCTGGCGGAGAAGTTCTGGTGTGATCACTGCGCTCTCATCGTCACCATTAAAGACACGCAGGAGCTGCTGAAGGAGCTGGAGGAGCCCGGGGTCGACCCGTCCGTGGTTAAACAGCAGCAGGAGTCTGTGGAGGTCTGCAAGATTGATCTGATCTTTATCCACGGATCTGCATCCAGCGTTCTGCAGCTTCTTCACTGCTGTGTTTTGGCTCCGCAGGGCTTCAGAGAAGAGATCGACGGCCTGCAGGACGAGCTGAATGTGGTCCAGAATCTGGGAGCAGAACTCATGACGGCATGTGGAGAACCAGATAAACCAGTCATCAAGAAGAGTATAGACGAGGTACACATTCTATAGTCATTAAAGTAAATGTAAAGATTGCCAATTCAGACTTTACTTGAAGGGGTGTGTGCATGCTTATGACAACTGGTGCCATTTTAAATGCAAAGATGAGATTGTTTGTCATGACAACTTGACAAACTTGTCATAAATCTGTCATAAACATGATTGTCACAAGGCCATTAGATTGGTGTAAAGAAATCTTATTTAATTTATCATTCAATGTTGTATTAATGTTATAATCTAATCGAGAAGATTAACAAGCGCTGTGAATTTAACAAGGCAATTAAATCTAACCTCCAGTCCAGCTTTGATTCATGTTTTAGTACAGTATAAAATATGTATTGTTATTTTTGTGTGCTCAGTGCTTATAAGAAATTATGGAAATTCAGATTTTTATGCTGTGTTCACACCAGACGCAGCTTGCATGAATAAATTGTGAACATTTTTAGTTTACTCTCTTCATTCGCGCGTCAAATTCACTTCACAATAGATGCAGATTCGCGTCCTGGGCAGGGTTTCTGTTTGCCCGGTGACTCTAGTTTCATTGCTAAATGGCTAACATTGATTCTATTAAGGGAATAACTGTGCTTTATGAAGGCTGACAAACAGTGTATATTCGTTCAACACTGTGTCTGAGTCCACTAGATCCTTTCATAGGTGCACCAGCTCTGAGTTCATCAACTCCTCCAGAAATTATACCTGGCTTTCAGCGGTGCTTCAGACTAAACCGAACCCAGTTTGATAAGCTGTTGTCCGATGTTGTCGAGAGGATTTCCCCTCGGGAAATCAACAACAGGCGCTACGTCATAGTCACGTCCCTACAAGAGCAAGCTCCTGATTGGTTAACGTGGCGCGAATGTCCGTTAAAGTTCCGATTTTCCAACTTGAGCGATTCACACGATTAAAAGTGCGTCAAACGCCAAAAACGTTCAACTCGCGCTGCTTCATTCGTGCCAATCGCGTCATTTGCGCGAATAGTGCCACAAGATGGTGGTGTGAACGCACCATTCGTCAGGGATTGTGACATTTGGAAGGAAGAGTGAGAACTCTGTAAAATAGATTTGTGTTATTGTTTTACACTTTGTATCTCCAAAGTGTACGTTTAAAATATGTTCCCGGTTTTATAATAGGTTTTATTTGTATGCAGTGGTGTAAAGTAATGAATTACAAATACTTAATGTGTTTGAGTAATGCAATTGAGTAATTTTTATCGTGCATTCTTGGTTGTTGGTGGTTTTTCCTGTTGGGAAGAAGGAAAATGTGTGATTTTTACTGTCGATCATTCATTGGCTGCATTAACCCTTTAACTAGACCTGTGCAAGACAGTGTCTGGCTTTTATATGGAGTAATGCTGTGTTCACACCAGACGCGGAACGCGCGGATAAATTGCGATATTTGCACGTAAATAGACGTGTGAATATTTGAGTTTACTCGCTTCATTCGCGCGTCAAATTCACTTCAGAACAGATGCGAATTCGCGTGATGGGCAGGGCTCCTGTCTGCCCGGTGACTGTAGCTTCATTGCTAAATGGCTAACATGGATTTTATTTAGAAAATAACTGTGTTTATGTGCTGTTATGAAGGCTAAAAAAGAGCATCAATACGTTTGGAGCAGTGTCTGAGTCCAGTAGATCCTTTTAGAGGTGCACCCTGAGCTCATAAACTCCTCCAAAAACTGAATCTGGATGACGGAGGCTTTTAGCGGTGCTTCTGACTGAGCAGAGCCCAGTTTGATGAATTGATGTCGGCTGGAGGATTTCCCCCGGGACATAAATAACAGGTGCTACGTCACAATCATGTCCCCACAAGAGCAAGCTCCTGATTGGTTAAGGTGGCGCGAATGTCTGCAGAAACTCAGATTTTTGAACTCTATCGATTCTCGCGATTTGCGCGTCAAACGCGCAAAACACGCCATTCGCGCAATTCATGCCGCGCTGCAGGATGCCGCTTCCGCGTCTAGTGTGAACGCAGCATTAAACAGCAGATTATAGTGTGTGTGCAGAAATACACTTACTGTGTTCTGAGAGATAAAGGGCTTTTTTTTCTTCTCAAACATATCAAGATAAGTGTGCAAAGGTCTCTATTACAATCTCACGCACTCACATAATACTCCAAATAACTCCATATTATGGCATAAACTAAGCTTTTTTTGCACTGTAACTGATGCTCAACAGTAAAAATCACACATTTGACAAAACCAGCAACAATCAAAAATGCATGATTATATGCTGTCATGGCTTTGCAATCAAAAATGTATTTATAATGAAAGTCAGTAGGGCAAAAACAGCCCCCAACATAACGAAAGGGGAGTCAATTTGCCCAGAATGTTTTTTCAAAATTTTCAAAGCATTTTCCCAAAATGTGTATCAAAATAAGATTAGCCACCAATAACCATTCCATCTGCTGAAACACAGAGAAAGCTGTGGCCAAATTAACACTCAAAATCAGCTCAGAGTGGATGAAAACGACCCAACAGCACACTAGTTTTAACATCTGACCACATCTTGTTCGTCCCACAGGTGAACTCTGCTTGGGAAACCCTGAATAAGTCGTGGAAGGAGCGAGTGGAGACTCTGGAGGAGGCCATGCAGGTGGCCGTTCAGTTCCAGGACAGTCTCCAGGTTAATAATATGACACACACTGACCACAGATCAGAGTTTACAGTCAACTGAATGTGCTCATGGAGAAACACACATTCATTCAGTGATTCATGTGGTGTGATTCAGCCGAAAATACACCCATACACTCTCACATGCACACACATACGCTACACACTATGTTTGGACTGTGGGAGAAACCCACGCCTCACAGGGAGAACATGCAAACTCCACACAGAAATGCCATCTGACCCAGCCAGGAATTGAACCAGGGACCTTCTTGCTGTGAGGCCACAGTGCTAACCACTGAGCAACCGTGTCACCCTGGCCATTGTCTTTTAACTCGATAAATCACATGACTTTTTGGATGCGCATTCAGAAATGTATCCGGTAATTGTGTTTTTCCATTATAGTTTATGCACATCAGATACAAAGTTTACAGTTTTCATGTGCATCTTAGCATTTCTATTAAGCACATATTTATGCAATATTCCAAAATGTGCATAAAAATTGCTTTTTTTTTCAACTTTCTTCAGAATATCTTGTTTTGTGTTCAACTGAAGAAAGAAACATGATAATTTAGAATTAGGTAAATGCTGATGAAATGTTGATTTTTGGGTGAACTAACCCTTTAATCATCAAATCAGCAAAAACTTTAGTAATGGCACAAAAAATTCAGCTATGAATCACAGGAATATATTGAATTTAGAATATATATTTACATAAAACTAGCCATTTAAAAAAATAAAAATAGTCTTCAGAGTTTTATGCTGAAATTGTGCATCTTGAATGACGTCTTTGATGCGTGGATAGTGGCACTCTTTCAAAAAATCTTAATTAATAGTACTCATCAGCACAATGTTTATATCTTCATTCATTCATTTTCTTTTCGGCTTAGTCCCTTTATTAATCCGGGGTCGCCACAGCGGAATGAACCACCAATATATCCAGCATGTTTTTACGCAGCGGATGACCTTCCAGCCGCAACCCATCTCTGGGAAACATCCACACACACTCATTCACACTCATACACTACTGACAATTTAGCTTACCCTATTCACCTGTACTGCATGTGTTTGGACTGTGGGGGAATGCAGGGAGAACATGCAAACTCCACACAAACTCCACACAGAAACGCCAACTGATCCAGCAGAGGCTCAAACCAGCGACCTTCTTGCTGTGAGGCGACAGCACTATCTACTGAACCACTGCATCGCCGCTTATATCTTTTATCTAATTATTAATTTATTTATTAACAATATTAAATTAAAAGTACTTAAATCAATGGGAATTTTACAGGGAATTGGGTGTAAATGTCATGGAGAAGTTTAAATTTAAAGAGATGATCCTGTGATTGTCATAATCTACTGTATGCAGATCAACAACATCACCTACTTTAATCGCCTAAATCAAAATATACATCCAGTTGCTGAACAATTCTACTTTTATTTTCTCAATTATTCTCATAGTCATCCAGTTTACCAAAAGGCCATATTTGAGTAGAATAGCTTTAGGTGTGTCTCGGTTTTGTTTATTTTCTCTGTCATCTGAGCCACTTTTGTATCGAGGCTATGAGTGAAACTGAAGCTCAGATGTTGTGACAATAGTTTCGCCTTTTTCTGCAGAACATGTTTGACTCGGTGGACATTATGGAGGGCAAACTGGATTCAATGTCGCCCGTGGGCACAGACCTGGAGACTGTCAAACAGCAGATCGAGGAGCTGAAGGTATTGTTTTTCCATCAAATTTTTATTTGGTGTTTTATTTTATAAGTTATGTGAACACAAAACAAATATGAAGCAGACGATCAGCATGTAACATTGAGCGTGTAATAAACACAATACAGGAGGTTGTTAAATAATAATAATAATAATAATAATAATAACATTAAAATTAATAATGCCAACAATAATAGTACAAATTAAAAGGATAAACTAAAAAATAAATGACAGAGATATACTAAAACAAATAATATTTATAAAAGAGCAATAAACTATACACATATTGAAGGTTAAGTAAGGGTAATAAGAGCTAAAGGTATTGTTTTAATGTCTGTGTGTGTGTGTGTGTGTGTGTGTGTGTGTGCTGTTTTTGGTGGTTTACAAGGACAGAAATTTAAATAACGACATTATTATGACCCAGTTGTACTCAGTAAAGTGGTTTATGAGGACATGTCTTGTGTCTGTGTAATTCAAAACATTAAAAAAAATCATATTTGATGACATCTTTTAACATTCAACATTTGTTATGTTTCCTTTGAGGGTTGGGTTTAGAGTAAAGGCCATATAATAGTTATATGTATATTGGTTTTGGTGGTTTACAAGGATAGGACATTATATAATGACATGGTTATGACCGGGTTATACTCTGTAATGTTGGGTTAGGACGACATGTCTTGTGTCCTTGTAATTCAAAACACTTAAAAATTACATTTAATGACATTCAAAATGTGTTTTGTTTCCTGTGAGGGTTGGGTTTAGGGGTAAGGCCATATAATAAACCGTGTTTTACAGAATAAAAAACATTGTGCCTATGGAGAGTCCTCATAAACCACCAATACCAACTTGCGTGTGTGTTCATGTCTACTGGTTTCGGTGGTTTACAAGGACAGGGCATTATATAATGACATGGTTATACTCTATGATGTTGGTTTATGAGGACATGTCTTGTGTCCTTGTAATTTAAAACACCTAACAATCATAATGACATTCACAATATGCTTTGTTTCCCGTGAGGGTTGGGTTTAGGGGTAAGGCCATATAATGAGCCTTTTTTTTACAGAATAAAATACATTATGCCTATAAAGAGTCCTCATAAACCATCAATACCAACATGTGTGTGTGTGTGTGTGCTGGTTTTGGTGGTTTACAAGGACAACAGTTTATATATTGACATGGTTATGACCTAGTGTTACTCTATAAATGTGGTTTACAAGGACATGTCTTGTGTCCTTGTAATTCAAAACACTTAAAAATCCTATTTAATGACACTCACAATGTGCTTTGTTTCCTGTGAGGGTTGGGTTTAGGGGTAAGGCCATATAATAAGCCGTTTTTTAGAGAGTCCTCATAATCCACAAATACCAACATGTTTTTGGGAGACTTTCTCTCATACCTATGACGCAATGCTTTTTCTCAAAGTCAAAGCTGTTCCACATCAAAGTTTGAAGCTCTTTATCTGCAGTATCTTTGATTTCTGATTGTTTGATGGCTGTAATTGAGATTGTCAGAGCACACCGCAGCTGTGTTTACACACTTTGACTCATCTTACACTGTTGGTTTAACCCTCTGCAATTGTGAAAGTTTTACCAATAATGCGGTTGAAATGAATTACAGGTGAACTAATGTGGTTTGAGGCTGAGATTTGATTTGTGTGCACGTTCCTAAAAATTTAGAGACAGTTCGCAATAGCATGGGCTGTGTATTTTTGTTAGGAGAGTCAGGAATGTCTTTAATGAATGTGTACAGGCAGGACAAAGACAAGCTGTGCCAACATATCCCAAATTTACATGTTGTGAACTTTAAAGTGACATTATAACCTAGAAATGCACAAAGCTCATCATATAATATCATTATTTATTAAATGTCTGGACAATATGTGGTCTTAAATTTCAAGGCTTATACAGTATGTTGTTTGTTCCACGATGGGCTCTGCTAAACAGACCAACTAGAGACTATTAGCTATTATTAACTATTATTTCTTTTCATTTTACAAATGTCTCATTAAAACATCTATAAACTCATAAAACAAGATCTATGAAACCTGACTTTAACCACTGACTCGAAAACAATTATTTATAAAGGTTTTCAAAGCTTTGAAAATTCGCAAATATTGATATGGAATTCCCTAAAACAGGTTTAAAAGCATCTAAGGTCAGAAAACATTGGCTTTTAATAATAGCATCATTCTGCGATTGTTTTTATATGGTTTCACTTTGTATCAATTCAGAGCTTTGTAAACCCCTCCCCCTTCCATAAGCCAGCTCTGTTCTAATTGGTCAGCTGGCCAAGTCTTGGTTTGATTGGTCTTTCGATTTTCATTTTCAATATTCGATATCCCATTTCAGAGTGTTTGTATGTATTTGCATGGGGAGGCGGAGATTATGCTAATAAGTTACTTTGATCTTGTTGATTTAAATCAGTAGCAGGCAAAAGATTTGATAATATAATGACTCATTAATGTGATTTTTTTGAGAAAGAATGTCTTTATCATGCAGTTTTTTGATTAAGAACTGTTTACCTTAAAGCACAAAGTAAACAATATTTTTGAAAACTCATTTGACCTGATGATATATGTAGTTGAACTAGGGTTGTCACGATACTGGAATTCGATACCAATCAGTACTGACATTTTTAAAACGTCCATTTCCCGCTAACATTTGAGCGCTCAACAGAAATAACTTTTATTGGCCGTGAAGGTCATCTGTTCACCGAACTCACCGCTGTTTACTGAGTGTAACCACAGATACAGGGACACTGGAGTGTTTTAAAGTCACGTCGATCAGCTGGTTTGTCTATAAGCTGACATACGAGCGATCCCCTGAAGAATTTCGGCTTTAAAACGCTCCAGTGTCCCTGTATCTGGGGTTACACTCAGTAAACAGCGGTGAGTTTGGTGAACTAATGACCTTCACAGCCAATCACAGTCATTTCTGTTGAGCACGTGAACACAACAGCAAATCACAATGCTCAACAGCTCTCAAATGGACGTTTTTATAATTTTAGTATCGATTGGTATCGAGTTCCACTAACGTGACAACCCTAAGTTGAAAATGCATAGAAGGGTTGGGCGATGTTGACCAATTTGGCATTGTACGATGTCTAATGTGAAACATCGCGATGGACGATGGCATCGTCGTCGTAGGCGGGGGCGGGGGTGGTTGTTGTTAAACAAATTAATTCATAACGAATTAATTAATTGTAGCCTACTGTTTTCACTACCTGACCCACGTAGTCTTTGCTTTACCCTTAACCAAACCATAAATAAATAAAGATACACACAAATGACCACCTGTCAATCACTTTTTTCCACGGCACTCTGGCATGAATAGGCGGAGTGATCTGTGTCGTAATAATGGCTTTTCCCACAGCTGGTGGAGGAGACGAGAGTTGGTTTGGAGTTCACTGTAATGCAATGCTTGCCCCGCCTTTGTGCTCTTCTTATTGGCCCACTGCTCTAGAACTGAACTCGAATGGATTGGTTATTATCAGCTGTCAATCACTCAGTCAATGCCTTCTGCCATCAGATGACAGGAGCTACAACCACGGAAATGTGAAGCGCTGAAGATGAGAGAATGAAAACAACACTGACAGATTTAGTTTTAGAAAGCACCTAAAGTCACTAATAATGGCACGTCTTATTAGTGATCATGTGCTGAATGTTAATCCACCATTTACACTTTTCCAAGAGTGGATAAATGACTTCCAGTGGCTTCAAGTCCGCTGTGAAAATAACTAAAGCCATTCACTGTAAAGTCTGTGGGACGGGGTTTGCAGGTAACAGCGTTTGCCACTGAATCTACACATTTGAAGAGGAGAGGTCCTGTATAATCCTTCATTTAATCCTCACCATGCTGTCAGCAGTGCAAGAGGCAGCTATATGTACAATTTAACACAGCTCATGAAAAGACCGTTATTGCTATTAAGATTACATGCAAATAATAAGTTCTATATCAATATACATGTGGGGCGGGGCAATGGATCAAGATGCCGGCTCAGCATCGCCAAGTTTATCGGCCATCGGGGTTGGACGATGGCATCGTCTATCGGCCCAACCCTGATGCATAGTTTACGTTTTTTGGCAGATAAAGAAACTATAGAAAACATTATGTTTATATAGATATTATTATTTTTATAATGTTTGTGTATGTAATCCTGCTCTTGACTGATGTGTTTATCTGTAAAAGCGCCATCTACTGTTATTTTAGTAAACAGCCACAGCTCATATTTTCCACCACAGAATAAGTGCTTATTAATACATAATTTTGCTAATTGTTTCATTTTAGTTTTTTCAGTGACTGTTGTTAGTTCATTTACTATTTCATGTATTGCAATAAAAAAAAAACACGATTTTAGTTAACGAAAATGTTTTCAGACTAATAGTTTTTATGTTAATTGACTAAAACGACTCTTCATAAGCCAGAATAAACCTGAGCATGAAACAGCCCAACGCTTGCAGTGTAAGCGCAGCTGTAGAGAAACTGTACTGTAATATATAATGTTGCATGTGTGTGTATGTGTGCAGGAGTTTAAAGGTGAAGCGTACCAGCTGCAGATTGAGATGGAGAGGCTGAACCATCAGGCCGGGCTCCTGCTGAAAAAGGTGATGGATGAAGACGACCGAACTTCCATCTCTGAGCCGATGGACGAGCTCAAGATGCTCTGGGAAAGCCTGGATAAGAAGATCATCAACAGACAGGTCAGACACTGGCAGGATATGAACTCTAAAGTCAACGTCAAGCACTTTAAAGTAATAAGTGCAAAATAAACGTTCAATTGCAAAGAGTGGGATGAATGTTTTATTCTGCGATAACAGCCGGCTGGATATACTTTATCCCTTATATATTATATTACATAATATTACATTGTGCATAAAAAATAGTTGTTGTTTGTCTCTGTGTGTTGCAGCACAAGCTGGAGGGGGCGCTGTTGGCTCTCGGGCAGTTCCAGCACGCTTTAGATGAACTTCTGGCCTGGCTCACACACACTGAAGAGCTGCTCGGGGAACAGAGAAAGGCCTGCGGAGACCCGAAAGCCATTGAGATCGAGCTCGCAAAACACCATGTATGTCATGCAGAAAACAAGCGGAGAATTACGCCACACAAATCACTAACGCAACTCATACTTGCACATTTCATGCACATATTGTCAGAGAAGCACAGTTCTGTGATCAGTAGTAAATCTCCTCTGAAAGCTAGAGGGCGCTCTCCTACAGAAACTCCAAACATGACTTCAAAAAACAAGGAAATCCTCGCAGTCTTGCATTATTAACAGATTCAACTGCTTGCTTTGATTCAGCGCAATTAATAATCACACGACTACTGATCTGACAGAGGGATTTATTTCAAACACTCGACTGAGATGATGAATTATGAAATGATGAATGTAAAATTAAAGCGTCTGTCTTTTGTTTCTCTCAGGTGTTGCAGAATGATGTTCTGGCCCATAAGAGCACGGTGGAGGCGGTGAACCGGGCCGGATGTGACCTGATGGAGTCCAGCGCTGGAGAGGAGGCTCAAGGTCTGCAGAACAAGCTGGAGAACCTGAACCAGCGCTGGAAGAACATCCTGGAGAAGACAGAGCAGAGACACCAGCTTCTGGACTCGGCCCTGCTGCAGGTCAGACAACAACACTGATCTGGCAACCCAATTGCCACACTGATCTGGCAAACCGCTTGTCACACTGATCTGGCAACCCACTTATCACACAGATCTGGCAAACCGCTTGTCACACTGATCTGGCAACCCACTCAACACACTGATCTGGCAACCAGCTCTTCAAGCAGATCTGGCAACCCTCTTGTCACACTGATCTGGCAACCCACTCTTCACACAGATCTGGCAACTCGCTCAACACACTGATCTGGCAAC
>CAIGQZ010000276.1:7191653-7227679 GCA_903798205.1 Danio tinwini | reverse complement strand
TTTTTTGGTGAACTATCTATTCAGAAGATCCTATTCATTGACATAAAAATGACATTATTAAACCGTTCAGTAAAAATTTCAGACGGCACTTAGAGGGTTTCACACCTAAATACACACTTTTTACTCTTTCTGCTAAACATCTACACTCAAACATGGTAAATGTCTCTCTGCACAGTAAACATGATGCATGTGTGTGTGTGTGTGTGGGTGCGCAGGAGCTCTGCAGTACGCTGGAAGTAAAGGAGGAAATATACAAGCATCTCCTTGAGCGAGGACAGCAGATTTTGGCCATGACCCCTGAAGGTCAAGACAGCACCACAGAACTGGACCTGCGCAACCTGCAGGACAAGTGGGAGAGTGTTCAGGCCAAAGTCAAGGAGAGGAAGGTGCGTCTGGTTTACTATATCCACTCCCATTAATGCTAATGAATTGTTTTTTAATAACTCATTTCTAATAAATGATTTATTTTATCTTTGCACAAAATATTAGACTAGATATTCTTTAAGACACTAGTATTCAGCTTAAAGTGACATTTAAAAGTCTAACTAGGTTAATTAGGGTAAAGTTAGGGTAATTAAGCAAGTCATTGTATAACAGTGGTTTGTTCTGGAGAATATCCAAAACTAATATGGCTTAAGGGGCTAATAATATTGACCCTAAATGCATTAAAAATGATTAAGAACTGCTTTTATTCTAGCCGAAATAAAACAAATAAGACTTTCTCCAGAAGAAAAAAGATTATCGGACATACTGTGAACTTCATCTGTGAGCGGTTTGCTTTGATGTGGTCTGAAAAATCTTTTTCCCCACTTGAGCACATGCCCAAACTGAGCTATAAATCACTACAGAACAAAGTAGGGTTGTGTGTTGTCTATAAAAAAGGTGCTGAAGTGAAATAAATGAATAGCTCAGCCAAAAACTCCAATTCTGTGATTGTTTACTCAGCCTTGTCATCTTTGATTCATTTTTTGGGAACACTTTACAATAAGACGCAGTTAATGTTAGTCAATTAATTTACTTAAGTGAACAAATAATAAACAATACATTTATTACAGTGATCTTTGGTAATGGAAGTACAGGTGTTCATTGTTGGCTCATGATAGTAAATGAACTAATGCATTAGTAAATTATGAACTATACTTAATAAATGATGTACAAACATTATGTTACTAAATTCATCAACTACGTGTCCTGTATTGTAAAGTTTGATCAGATTTTAACCAAAAGTAGAACATTTAAAGAATGTCCATGCTGCTCTTTTACGTACAATGACCATATATGATGTAAAGCTAAAAAAACAACAACATTACTTTAACACTCATTGAAATACTCATAGGAAAAACTCAGTAGAGTTACTGCGGGGTTAGTACATGACTTGTGATTGGTTATGAGTCACACTACCTGACGAAAGTCTTGTCATGGATCCCAGTTGTAAGAGCAACATTTAACAACTTGACTTCCAGTTGACCATTTGTAAGTGTCAGAAGGTGGATTTTTCCTGAATCATCTGTTGATCTGCATCCCAATCATCACAAATACTACAGAAGACCTATTTTAGTTCATTCAACTCATATCATTCACTTCTCAGCATTTTACAGTGTCTTCGGGTGTACCCCAGGGCTCAATCCTGGGGCCCCTGCTCTTTATCATCTATCTCCTTCCACTTGGTAATATTCTCTGTAAACATAACATACAGTTCCACTGCTATGCGGATGACACGCATAACATGAGCTAATAATGAACAATGCATTTACAGCATTTATTAATCATAGATTAATATTTACTTATGCATTATTAACATCCAAAGTCATGCTTGTTAAAGGTAATCCACTGTGAGTTAACATGAACTTACAATCAATGACTGTATTTTCAACAAACATGAATAAATACTGTAATAAATGTGTTGTTCATTGTTATTTCATGTTAGTAAATGCATTAACTAATACACCCTTATCGTAATGTTGCCATGTAAACTCGACTCTGTAGCTGTGTTAAATCAGGATCTCTTTACTAACAATTTGACCACACAGAGCCTCGTCTCTAACAGTGAAGTCATCCATTAAATCTGACAGATTTGACAAATATCTCTCCTCTCATCTGATGCTAAGCAGACACCACATCACATCACATCACACAGAGTACAGTGAGTCAGAATCTGCGGGATGAGATCACAGTGTGAGAGAAGCTCCTGTGTCTCATATCCTCCAGTGACAGCAGGAAAAAATGATCCAAACCACCAAACATAACATCATATTCCAGAAAACAGCAAGTGCTGGCTTGTTAGCAGCTTTTCTTAGCAAGCACAATAGGCTATATGCACAGCTAGTGTTGTTTCCCCTATTGATAATGTGACTGTTTTCAATTTCATACGGTTACTTTTACAGCATCGATGTTGTAACGAAATTAAAATATAGTCAGGTAAATAGACTCAAGCGTTTGTTTAGTATTGAAAGCAAAAAACGAGATGAAAGACTATGTATTTGCAAGCGCCGTCAGTAGCAGCAGGCGATCGCTGAAGCTCCATTGAAAATACTGAAGAAATAAATGTTCATATTTTAAAGACGCAAACAGATATATACCAAACAGATTATGTGCAATGTGAAATCCCAGGATAATTCTGGAGGGTGTTGGCCCTGTTATTCCATCTATTTACTTATGTAAATATCATACACTGTAAAAGATATAGATGTAGTATCTGTGACGTCACCCATAGGTTTCTGAACACTGCAAAAGAAGCTACAAGTCGCTTCAATCGTCACCGTTTTGTTAGCGCGTCATCACACCAAACGCTGGATACCAAATAAGGGCAAAGAGGCGGAGAGTGAGCGGAGCTACAGATGCATGCTGGATCCTCAGCATTTTGCTTAGACCTGGCTTAGAGAGACTTTTTACTTTTAATACCTCATTACCTGTGACTCGATAGTGTTCTGACCACACGTGCTTGGTTGTTCACTATATCAATAAAGTGTTTAGTCTTTTAAAAAACACTGTTGTAACACACTGAGCCACTAAACATTGTTCTTATGATGCTTTTCTACAGGAGGAAAACGCGAATTACTATCAAACACTTCAGATATAATCTGTGTTAGTAAATGCAAGGCTGTGTATAAAAATCCAGCACTAACACTGTATGACAACGCTTCAGATGACTGTTTTATAGCCTACAGCTAATCAATCTGTCAGATTCTGGAGTGCAATACAGCTCTAAAGAACATTATAAATGATAAATGATCTTAAAAAAACAAATACATCTATAGAGATGGTATATAAGTATAAAATCTCACTCACCTGGGAAATGGAGGCAACTTGAACGGTTTGTAAGCACAATTAAGTGCACACAGCATGCCATATCATCTGATAATTGCAGGAAATAATTCCAAAAGGCAAATGACTGTGTAAAGAAACATTAACCAAATCAAAAATACGATGTATATGCTGAGATCAGCGGCTAATTAGCCAGAATCAGCTGAGGTGATGAAACAGCGAACAGCTAGACCTAGCTGTCACTCAAGTGGCCACGCCCTTAATTATGCAAACTTAATATAACTTAATAAAAACGAAACGGATGAGTTATAAAAAAATTCACCCCCTCACAGTTGTCATGAAGGATAATCATGGCTACATGTACCAAAGCCATCGTTTGTACCAGGCTGTAAACATGTTTATATCAGCTGTAAAAATGGCCAATTTACCAATGCAGAAAGAAACACTTGGACTTCCTGGAGCCAGCCCCACAAGGCGAGTCGATGAATTGCAGTTTTAGTTACTTCCGTATTGGCTTCCCGAGGGAGAGCAGGAGGTTGCCGCTTGGTAAATATATGTATGCATTTATTCATGTTAAAATATTGCATATTATTGAATATGTAAATCTTGATTTGTTTATTCAATATAATTTGTGAAGTAATATTTTCGATTTATTTTAGTGGATATGACAGACGTAAATATTTTTAGTATGTCTTTGTTTACCAAACAAGTGGTTCTAATCATAGACTGTAAAAGATATGGAGGTAGTATCCGTGACGTTACCCATAGGTTTCTGAAGATGCAGCATCCCCATGATGTTAGGGTACCATGTCAATGTTGACGTGTTGTGCCTGCTGGGTGTTTAGGGCCATTTCGGTCATCATACAGTAAACATCCATCATCTTCTCATCAGTGACCTGCATCTAAACATGGGTCTCTGGGTCAATGCGTGTAAAGATTTTGGACATCTTCTTGGAAACTTTTAATGTCTCCAAACAGTTTGCTGCAATTATAAAGTGCACACGTCTTGAGGTAGATTTACATTCAATGTGCGATTTGATTGGACTGGAATCTCGGGACTGATTTTTCTAATCCTCATAGACAGGACATAAGGAAAGTAGTGGAGTAAAAGTACAGATACTGCACTAACAATGTACAGTAATTTGAGTATTTATAATCACCCACTGATTTTGACTCATTATTTCTGAACAAGACATAATCTCAATGCTTTTTCATTTAAGAATTTTTAGATATTTGGACTAGAAACAAGATCAAACCTAGTAAGGAACCCATTTCATTGTAGTGTACCTATGAATTTAATGCTCAACTTACAGTACTTGCACTTATTCTCGGTTTCATGAACAAGAACAACTGTGTGTATTAATGTCTGTTTTAATGTGTCCAGGTCAAACTGGAGGAGGCTCTGGCGATGGCCACAGACTTCCATAACTCACTGCAGGATTTCATTAACTGGCTGACGCAAGCCGAACAGACGCTCACCATGGTGTCTCCTGCCTCACTCATCCTGGATACCATTATGTTCCAAATAGACGAGCATAAGGTCAGAGCTTTGGCATGATTTATAACTTGATATACAATCACCGGCCACTTTATTAGGTACACCTTACTAGTACTGCGTTGGACCCTCTTTTGCCTTCAGAACTGCCTTAATCCCTCATGTCATAGATTCAACAAGGTACTGGAAATATTCCTCAGAGATTTTTGCTCCATATTGACATGATAGCATCACGCAGTTGCTGCATATTTGTCGGCTGCACATCTATGATGCCAATCTCCCGTTCTACCACATCCCAAAGGTGCTCTATTGGATTGAGATCTGGTGACTGTGGAGGCCATTTGAGTACAGTGAACTCATTGTCATGTTCAAGAAACCAGTCTGAGATGATTTGCACTTTATGACATGGTGCGTTATCCTGCTGGAAGTAGCCATCAGAAGATGGAGACACTGTGGTCATAAAGGGATGGACATGGTCAACAACAATACTCAAGTAGGCTGTGGTGTTGACACCATGCTCAATTGGTACTAATGGGCCCAAAGTGTGCCAAGAAAATATCCCCCACACCATTACATGGTTGTGCGTGAAAATCCCAGTAGATCAGCAGTTTCTGAAATACTCAGAGCAGCCCGTCTGGCACTAACAGCCACGTTCAAAGCCACTTAATTCCCCTTTCTTCCTCATTCTGATGCTTGGTTTGAGCTGCAGCAGATCGTCTTGACCATGTCTACATAATGAATTGAGTTGCTGCTATGTGATTAACTGATTAGAAATTAGCATTAACGAGCAGTTGGACAGGTGTACCTAATAAAGTGTATAACAATAAATCACATCACATTTACTTGTGCATGCTTTGTAGCTGCTCAGCATGGACTGTTGGTTAAAGTCTGCATTATTACTGTCGAAAGGCATGTTCGAAATACATTTATACATATATTTTCTGGTGTTAGCGTAGTAAGCTGCTCAGTTATGACTAGGGCCAGACGGAATCTGCGGACGTTTTTTGCAATTTCTGCTGAGAATTTTGGTAAAAATCTGCGGAATTATTTTGGGAGTCTCATAACTAAAACCTTAATATGTAAAATGTGTGTAATTTAAAACCTGAATAAATTCAGATTTACACATATTTACTCAAGTAAATAAACAGTATTAATGATGGGCTAAAAATCTGCGGATTTCTGCGCATGCAGATTCCGTGTGGGCCTAGTTATGACTTTCAAAATGCTTGTTAGAAATATTGTAAGTAAAAAATACATGCATGTGCAAACTGTGTAACATATTTTGGTATTGTGATAAATTCAAATGCATCGATAATGATATAAATGATGATAAATCATTAGTATCCACTGACAGACAAACAAAAGTCCTCCTGTATCTTTCGAAAAAAGTATGTATTTATTTTCCCCCTCCAAAACAGTAGTGGTTATCTCTTTCATTTATACAGGCTGCTAAAATCATGCATAAGCTCTCATGCGTTAGAGTAGAAAAGATATCAGCTAGTGTTTCAAGTGTTTGATGTGGCTTCATATCACAGAATGAGGTTCAGTGCTTAGTGTTGCATTTTAAATAAGCTCACTTAATTTTAACCAGCGGTGGAAAGAGTACTGAAAAATCCTACTCAAGTAAAAGTACCATTACTTGCCTTAAAATGTAGTGCGAGTAAAAGTATCTGCTGTAAATAATACTCAAAGTATGAGTAAAAAGACCTTTCAAAAGCACTCAAGAGTAATGGGTAGTGAGTATTTTGCTGTCAAAAGCTGATGTATTTACATGTAATTTGTGCATGTGTGTGTAAACGTAACATTCTGTAGTGCATTTAGCTATTGCCCAGCAGGCACACAACATCATGAGACGTTAATAATAGGTTAGATTTAGGTTGTGATGTCAGATGACCTAATCTCAATGTCTAATCAGCGTCTAAGGACAACATTATTTTGATGTCCAATAATGACGTCAAATGATGTTGATATTTGGTTGATTCTAGGTTATTAGAAAGTGACCAAAATCCAGCGTCGAGCCAACATCTTAAACCAACGTCATATATGACGTCAAATACTGACTGTGGAGAGGTAAGCATGATCGAATACCCAATGAGGGTGGAGAGCATGTTAGGAGCCCGGCGGCTAATCAGCAGGCCAATCAGAAATAATAAATAACACCTGTTTATTCTAGTGATTGGGCTGGAGAGACACCCTTCTTAAGGAGAGAAGGAGCAGCCGGGAGGGAGAGAGGAGAGAACACACACACACACACCCGCACAGCTACACGTGGGGTGTGACTATACAAAAATAAAAGTATTGTCTTACCTGATATCGCCGACCCTGTCTTCTTCTTCCCTCATACAAACGAACTTTACTACACTGACATTTATTCATCAGGTATGGCAACCAAAATCCAACATCTGATAGAGGTCATAGTGGTAACTTCCACACAACGTCAAGCTGGAACATCATTAGATGTTGATATTTGGTTGGTTTTAGGTTGGACGTTGGACATTGACATTGGCCTGACGCTTTATAAATAAACTTTATTCTTATAAAAATACCCAAGATGGCTTGAAGAACACAAATAAACTGTATATTGCCACACTGTAAAAATGTAATAGTTTCCATATTGTGTGTGTTTTCTGTTTATTTACATTATGGGATGTTGATCGATGCTCTTTTCACTTTTAATGTTGAAAATTCAACTCTACAGTTTAACAAAGTGACTTTTATTGACATTTCAGTAGCTTGAAATAATATAATGTATAAAAAATAGCTAATATATAGAGGAATAAGTCTGTATAATAACAGAAAATGTCCTGGCGGTTTATTACAAGGTTTTTGTAGTGTAATATACAACACCAACCCAGGCAATATAGCACTGCAAACTACTACACATGCTCATAAAAGTCACTTTTTACAACTTTTCAAGGCTAAAAGTAGTTGGAAGAAAGATCAAGATCCCAATTCAAAAGCAGAAATAAATGGAGAGAGAAAAAAAGAATCACAAATATGGAAAACTGCTCATTTATGGACATTATTTTATGGATATAAATGTCACTGCTGAAGGTATCAGAGCAGATAGAAGACATAATCTTCTTTCATGTGCTTAAAACGGATGTGGTGTTTTATTTCGGCAGGTGTTTGTGACAGAAGTGAACTCTCATCGGGATCAGATCATGGAGCTGGATAAGACAGGAACACACCTGAAGTACTTCAGTCAAAAACAGGACGTGGTGCTGATCAAAAACCTCCTGCTGAGCGTTCAGAGCCGCTGGGAGAAGGTGGTTCAGCGATCTGTGGAAAGAGGACGACTGCTGGACGACGCCAGGAAACGTGCAAAACAGGTGTGGAAAAGGATTTACTGGGAGAAATCGCGTTTAAAAGACATGCTGTTGTAGTCACACGTCTATGCGATATATAAAGTTGCAATTGCACTAATTCCCCCATAGATTGGGTATTGTTTTTTACAGCTGGCTGAGAACAACACATTCAGGTACAGAATCAAATAAATGGAAATTTCTCTGCAAGACACGTGCAGCTTGGAGGATGATTTGTTTCCCCCAAAGCACAAAGAGCTTCACAGGAATGGCTTGAAACGCAACTGTCCTTATGTAGCCAAGTCAAAGTCCAGATCTCAGCACAGTTGAAAATTTACGAGTGGACTTCTGCACACAGAAGCATTACTGATGCCGAATGTGTGAATGATAAAAACTTACAGTATCAATAGACTCCTCAAAGCATTAGTTCACCCAGAAATTTAAATTCTGTTATGAATTATTTACCGTCATGTCTTTCCAATCTTTAGAACACAAATTCATATATTTTAGATTAAATCTGAGAGCTCTCTGAGGGTCCATTGATTCAATCAATTGTGTGTGTTCAATTTACTTAGGGCGCAAGTTATTTGGACTGTGGGAGGAAACCGGGGAACCCGGGGAAAACCCATGCGAGCACGGGGAGAACAAGCAAAACTCCACACAGAAATGTCTTCTGGTTTAGTCGGAACGTAAAACAGCGGCATTCTTGCTGTGAGGCAACAGTGCTAATCACTGGGCCACCGTGTCACCCATCTGAAAAGTAGGGAAAGTAGAGGTGGGTGGGGGGGTTCTTCAAGACAAAGATATTGAGATAAGAAAACTTTGGTTATTTATAGTGAGTTAGGATTCGTCTGATTGGATAATCGATCATGAGCTGATGGTGGAACAGCTGAGGATAATCATAAGCACGTGATCCTCTCGAAATTTGTCTATACATAAACTTCACTTGTTCAACAGAACAAACAATGTCAAACTGATCTGGAAAAACTGAGTAAACGATGACCAAATGTTGAAGATGGGAAAAGAAAATGCATTAATCTAATGATTTCTGCACTAATGGATTGTCCTGCTCCTGTCTTCTGCAGTTCCACGAGTCCTGGAGCAAACTGATGGAGTGGCTGGAGGAGTCAGAGCGAGCGCTGGACACTGAGATGGAGATCGCCAACGACCCAGACAAGATCAAGACACAGTTGACCCAGCACAAGGTGACTGACACAATCCCCTTTCAACACACAGAGCCTGTTTAGAGCTTCCATTTAGATGTGTTTTCAGTGATCCGATTTCATAGGTGGTATGATGGTGATGCACTGATAATCCAAGTATTGGATGGGTCAGATAATCAACAACTACATTCTGATTAATTGTGAGTGGATAATAGCAATCAATCAAACCAATAAGGGTGCGTTCACACCTCTAATATGTTTCCTTTGGTACGGACCAAGGTACATTGTATTTTCTAGCCATGTTGATTCTATTTCACACCAGACCGACTGCTCTGAATCGAACCAGTTAAATCAGGGGTGTCCTGGACAGTCTTGCATAGTTTCTCTCCAACTTCCTTCAACACACCTGCCTGGAAGTTTGTAGTATACCTAGAAAGAGCTTGATTAGCTGGTTCAGGTGTGTTGATTGGGGTTGGAACTAAATTATGCAGGACACCGGCCCTCCAGGACTAAGTTTGGACACCCCTGAGTTAAACGAACCATAAAACAAGTCTCATGACAACGTCCACATCACTCACCGGCTAGACGAATTTGCTAAACTGCTTTTTAATTGGACAGAATGAATGTGCGGGAAACTCATGGAAGTAAACAAAGAGCCAAGGAAAAGTCAGCAGGCAGTATGAACCTCCTCAAAACTTCACGTTTATCTATGACCTGTCATAATTGCAATGCCAAAACACTTCTTCTCATCCCAGAATGCATATCGTAGCTGACTACGGCAGCTGCTTTAGTCCAAAAAAGCTATGTACTTTTTTCATTTGGGTCTGTTCGACGTCGCTTCATCTTCCAGCAGGTCTTTGTATGCTTGTTTCGTCCACTTGTGGTGCACACACAAGTATGATTAGCGCAAACCAACCGCACAAAACAAATGAACTCTGCTACACATGAACCAAACTAAATGAGGCAGATGTGAAAGTAAATGACTTGTTCATCAGGCAGTAATGCACTAATATGCAGACTCATTGAGGAACTTTCACATGTCAAAATTCAGCCACTGACCCCAAGAAAACTGTAAACTTATTTAATAAAAAGCTATGAATGCTAAAAACCTTACAATAAATGTCATCACAGTCAAGACTAAGACATACTGTGAACAACACTGCATGCCATTTCAACAGTTGCTGAAGTGAAATAAAGGAATAAGAGCTGTAATTGTGAACAGTGACATACGACATGTTATCTCAATGCACAAGGCATGAGCCTTCAAGCTCCATAATGCATGATTACGCACATTTCTGACTGCCTTCATACAGTGTGTTTTCAGTTCGCTCCTGTGTTTGGTGCTGACCCCTCATGATCTGATCACAAAACCCTGCCCATTAAAGCCAGGTGTAAACCAGGCCGTATAGACTTCCTGTCTTTATTCCCCATCTGTTTGAAGTGCTGGTTAACAGCCAATGTGAGTCATAATACCAGGTGTGTGTTATTTTTTCACACACAGCTATTGTGTACTGACTGGGGTCATATGAAGTGTCATCCTGTTAAACTCCTGTATGAACTCACTGGTGGAGAAATAATCATCATAGAGGTCTGCATTGTGTTTTTAGTTGATTAAAGATGACCAAGTATTCCCAGCAAAGCCATTTTACATGGTAAAACATTTCTGTAATGTTTTCATTAAAGGGACAGTTCAGCCAAAACTGACAATTTTGTCACACATTTGGGCCCAATTCCAATTTAATTTTTGTACCCTTCCCCTTGGCCCTTAAAAACGAGTGTGAAGGGGAAGGGCTTCAAAATGTACCCCTAACAATTGGGACAGCACTTCAACACCTGCACAAGTCATCATACGTCATCGCGATCTCTTGCTTTATATGAGATCAGACGATGGCGACTGCTGTAGTTATTCCAGTTGTGTTATTGTTTGGTATTTATGTTCAGGAAATCACTGAAGGCAGATATAATGTTATCATAATGATCTAATGTGGCAATAAGATCATAACTATACTGTGCATTTACACTGTGGCCATATTCATCTATAAACACACCAAAAACAACATTAACATTATAGCAGACACTGTAAACAGCTCATTCTCAGACACTAGACTTTTCTGACAGGGTGTTCGAGTGTCAGGATATTGTGGGACTGCTGTACAGGAGTTATTATTAGGGATTATAGATCAGCAAATTTAGCTGTTTTTATTTTAGCGTTTTTTTATAAAAGCATAACGGTAAAACCATACCTGCCAACACTCCCGTTTTTTCCGGGAGTCTCCCGTATTTCAGACCCACCTCCCGGTTTGTCATTTCTCCTGGAAAACTCCCGGAATTTCAACCCCTTCCCTCGGTCCTCAGGTGATTGGTACAATCTGTAACACCCCATTCACACGGGGCTTCAGAGTCAACGCTTGACAGAGGGCGTGTCTGAAGTTGGGGCTGACGCGATCGTCATAGCTGCACCAGCCAATGAAATTAGTCAGCAATCGGCTACTGTCTGAGCTGGTGTATTTGCATACAGCAATCTGATTGGCTGGCGCTTCCGTTAGCACTTGAAGAGTTTAGAAAGTCCCAACATTGCTCCCAACTTCTGCAGGGTAAAGTCTAGATTGGATTTGTGGCAGGCCGAAAGTGCAATATGCACAATAATATAGCAGCATTTTTCATGACACTGTATAACAATAATTTATATTTTTACAGTACTGTGACAGTTGGGTTTAGGGTTGGGGTGGGGGTAGGGGTTAAAATACAATTTATTGGGTCATTTAATATATAAGATAAATAATACTCGGTACAACTACTGTTTTTATGCTTCTGTGACGGTAGGGTTCAGGGTTGGGGTGGGGGTAGACTTTAAAACAATAAATCGGAAATTTCATAAATAACCTAAATAATTGCGATCAACGCCACTGAAGCGGGCCGACGGATCCACAATGCAGTTCAGCAACACCTGACATCACCCATTCAAAGTAAATGGGAAGCTTTGAAGCTGACGCCCCCTGTAAATGGGGCGTAACACCCCCGCATCGCCGACAGACCAGGCACCCCCCAGTCGCTCTGCTCACCCAATACCACCCTCCATCACAGATTTTCAGAGAACAAATGTTGGCAGGTATGGGTAAAACACAAACGTGGTTATGAATATATTAAAACATGTGCTTGTTTGTTGTAAAAATCCGTAATAATGACAAAAAATACTAATTTGTGGCTATCCTGACTTCCTGGTGCAGCAATCCTGTTGTTGTAGCTGGTGTATTCTGGGAAATTTTCTTACCCCTTGGTTTTGAGTGTGGTCCTGAAAAATCTTTGTTCGAAGGGCTATCTACCCTACGCCTTCAAGCTAAAGAGAATTGGGACACCACTACCCCTTCGCGGGAACGCGCAAAACGAGGGGTTGGGGTAAAGGGAAGGGCTGAGGGGTAGATTTTGGGATTGGGCCTTACTCACTCTTTACTTGTGCCAAAAAAAAGATATTTTGAAGAATGCTGTAACTATTGACTTTTAATTAAATGAAACATTTAATAAATGAAAAACATTAGTACATTCCATACCCGCTATAGGAATGTTTCCCTCACATTTTTATTCAAAGTTATAAAAGCGTTATGAATGTTCTTAGTTCAAAATGTCCAGTTTTTGTACACATTATATTACTGTTGTTTGATTATGTGCTATTAATAATAACATGTACAAAACTTTTAAGGAACATTACTGAAATTTCTAGGAATGACCCTTGTAATGTAATGTAATGTGTATTTATATAGCGCATTTATTGTGTATGGCCATACACCCAAAGCTCTTCACAATCATGAGGGGAGTCTCTCCTCACCACCTCCAGTGTGCAGCATCCATTTGGATGATGTGATGGTAGCCCCAGAACAACGGCGCCAGTGCGCTCATCACACACCAGCTATTGGTGGAGTGAAGAGACAGTGATAGAGCCAATTCAGTGGATGGGGATGATTAGAAGGCCATGATGAGAAACCCTTGTTAAGTTCATTTCAGTACAGTCTAGTTAGGCATAGGCTGGTGTAAGACGGTGTGATAATGTGGTTCTGACGGTATGATAACCTTGGATAAAAGTATCACAGTATCACACTATTGTGATTACTGCTCTAAAATAAGCTCTTTTGAAACGTCTGGGTAAGCAAAACTTTTTTTTCTCCACATTGAACATAATATGTTTTATTTTATAAAACATTTAAAATAATTTGGGAGCAGTGAACATGTCAGGCTAAATAATTAATAAACCATTGCCTTCTGCTGTCTTCATTTTTTTAAAAACACGGATTTCTTTACAACTTAAAAGAAAAAACTTTGGATATCTTCGGATATAAAGTAAAGCCACTGCACTGTTTAGCTTTATAGATGGCTGCCAAAAAGGCTGCCATTTTAAAAGCGAAAGCAAGGCTGTGGTGGGAAAGAACCACGGAAGTATCACCTGGAGTCACTCAGGAACGACGTCCATAATGGCGTAATGTTGTGTCCCTGGCTGTATATCTTATCAGCGAAAAGAAAGTGACCAAAATGTATCCTGTCACCGCTTTAAGAGTGACCCGAAGGTCCGTTCTAAATGGATAGTAAAAAGAGAAGGGTCTTGGACCTCATTTCCAGCTAAGTTAAGGGAAACGACACTAGTTAGCTAACATGATCTTTCCCAAGCACATGGTTTAGATGGCATTTCTTTCACTAGATTACAGGCTGTCGTCCCAATACAGAATTTTAGGTACCAATTGGTACTGAAATAAAAAAAAACACACGTTCATTTCCCGTTAACATTTGAGCGCTGTCAAGCGTGTTCTTGCAGGTATTATATTAGGAGGTTTGCTAAAGGTGGCAGCTGACATGCAGCGAGAGGTTTGTGTCTTTAATAAACTATGACAGTTTGTGTTTATTGAAAAGTAAGAATGATTAATAAATCCATATCAAACAGTCCCTTAAATGTGACGTCTCGTCTTCAGTTTCACGCTCAGGTGTGCTTTGCACTCACACTACAAGCATACCACACCAAAGCCCAACCGAACCACGCTCTGACACACCTCTTCCAACCTGGCCAACTGAACCATGCCCGGACTTGATTTGGAGCACTCACATTGTCAAACAAACCAGGAAAAGGGGGTTAAATGCGCCCAGGCACTGTTCGGATAGCCTAGTGTCACACCCTTAGTCATCTTCTCTTTTGTTTAAGGGTAGTGTCTTCCACCCGAGTTGGATGACTAAATTGAAACAGCTTCTGGCTTATAAAGGTTTGGAGACTGTAATCATTGTGTTTATTACATCACTGCTAGATTACAGTAAGTCCCTTTACTGTGGCCTGCCTCAAACTGTCGTTTCTTGCCTGCAAATTGTCCAAAATGCTGCATCAAGGCTTCTTACTGGAATCAAAAAAAAAAGAAGAAGAGGAATCACATTTTCCCAATTTTACCATCTTCACATTGGCTTCCTATAAAGTTCAGGATTGATTATAAAAAAGCTGTAATGGTGAGATTGAGAACTCTTTTTTTTTTAAAGACATCTTTTTGCACATGCTTTTAATTAAGAGTATGGTAGGGTACAGTAGGTAATACATTTAGCGGTATGTTTACTTGGGTTTCTGATCGAGTTTCTTTTACTCTAAAGCACTTTTTGTGAAAGGTGCTATATAAATACATTTAACTTACTTCCAAGGCTAGACTTGCACAAAAAGGTCATTAGTGAACTTCTGATTCTTTAAAAACGTATCTTTTCATAAGAACTGTTATTAATAACTTTAATTTTCCAAATGGAAAAAGTTGGTTTATTGGTTGTATATGCTATGTGTTTTTTTAAATAGCGCATTCCCCAGCCTTATAGGCTACACACGCTCCGCATGTCTGCATGTCTGTCCTGACATGCAGACAAATTCACAGCAGGTGTTTAGAATAGTTCTCTTTAAGCTAGCCTACATATTATGACTTCAATTAAAAAATGTTTTTTTGAATCTATTCGATTTGAATTTCATACCTGTTTGTGTTCTGTTGTCCATGCAGGCTTAAATGCCATTAATTATTTTGTAAGTTATTTCTTTAGGAATGAATTGTTCCATTTCATAATCAATTATTAAAGTACAACTTTAGGTAAAACAAAGATATGCATTAATAAGACGTGGTCGTGGAAGCGAATTTATAATTCGAATTATGTTTAGAGCTCCTAGTTTAAAATAGGCTAACAGTCAGTTAAACTATATAGTATAACACACACAGCTGCCTAAATAAATAGGCAAAAAATACACAGCTGATCACTTAGGCCTATAAAATTCTTATTAAAAAACTGTACTGAAAGAAAAAAAACGTGCTCTGGCTGCTACAGTATATCAGTTCAGTATGCTCACTACGTTACATAACTTCCCCCTGCTGGCCATGTATTTCTTGTGTTAGACCATGTTCCGTTTTACCGCGCTTTACTGCAGAGATGTACAAGATTTGTTTGAATCACTCGCACATTCTCAGTAGCCATATCTGTCGTATCTCAGAAATTGCTTCCAGTAAATTAATCAGCTTCATCTTACTGTCCCATGTGGCCCCCTGTGTTTCCACTACAGCAGGGGTGTCCAAACTCGGCCTTGGAGGGCCGGTGTCATGGAGAGTTTTGCTCCAGCCCTAATCAAACACACCTGAACCAGGCAATCAAGCTCTTACTAGATATACTAGAAACTTCCTAGCACGTGTGTTGAAGCAAGTTGGAGCTAAACTCAGCAGGACACCCCTGCACTACAGCATCAAATCTGAGCTCAGTGCTGCTGAGAATGCCACCGCTCTAGGCTAGTGGTTCCCAAAGTGGGGGTCGGGACACAATCAAATTAATTTTATTAACCTATTAAAATGATATTTTATCCATAACCTACTGAAGAACAAAATAGTAATAATTAGTTACATTAAAAAACAACATGCAAATAAAAATCCATCAGCCTTAAGATTTTTTTTACAACCCCTGGTGTAATTACGTTATATTCAGGGCTTGACATTAACTTTTTCGATCACCAGCCACTGTGGTTGATTTCCAACATTACTAGCCACACATTATTTTCACTAGCCACAATGTTGTTGTTGTGAAAATCTATTTTATATGCATAAATTTGACTTTGACACTCTGAAATGACTTGATTTAGATTTTGTGTGTTGTCCACATGCCTCCTCATTCATTTAACCACATGCCTCCTCATTCATTTCACTTTTTGTGTGTCGGGTATGAGCAAACGGGCCATGGTTTCATAGTGTTGTATTACAATTAGTTGTTATTTCACATCACTTTTCAGAGCTTAAATTAAGGATTTACCAAATTTATCTCTAAGCATACCAAACATAAATAAATTATTATTCGTATCCACAAATTTTAAATGTGTCAAAACAAATAAAATATATCGGTATACTATTAATTTAACAACACATTTCTTTAAAAAACAATTGACATTTAAAAAAATGACTGCTGTAGTGCATCTAAAACTAAGCACAGTAATCTATCCTGGCTTAAGGTCCCAGATCACCAGTTAACTACTCATAAATGGGGAGTTAATCTCATATTAAAGCAATGTTATTGTACAAAATGATAAACCATATTACCAAAAACACCTGTAAGCAAAAGAAAGCAGGTGAAAAACATTCCATGTGTGATAATGAAAGGATAATCACACAAGGTTAACGCTAGGCTTGGTTAAAGCGAAAGTAATCAGTGCTGCTTACCAAAAGACAAATCTGGAGCTCTTGAAAGCAGCAAAACTATGAGTGCAGGAGCATCACTTTTTGTCTAGTCTATTTGAAAGAGAACCGATCACACTAGCTGCGTTTCTTGGCACGGTTGTTTCACACAAGGAAACGGAAGCACGCACGTGTTTTAAACAGTGGCACGCATCACATCACCTGTGCGCGCGAGTGATCGTCCGCTCATTCGGTATTTAGCTGCTTTCTTTTGCTCCCGCAAACATAATTAGTTTTATCAGTCTTGCTTCTTCTCGATTCTAAGATCACATTTGCATGCATATTGGGCCATCTTTATTGTCGCCTTTTAAGAAAACTATAATTTAAAAATTATTTTCAACCAGCCAAAGTGGCGGTGGCTGTCTAAACCGCCACAGGGGAAATCTACCCACATTTGGTGGGTTGGCGGGTGTTAATGTTAAGCCCTGGTTATTTTAAAGACACAGCAATAGCATCAGATGCAGCAGATTGATTTTATGGCACCAGGTTAAACTTTCTGACACCTTTAAAGCACTCTTATACATTCAAAATAAACACAGAAAATTAATGAATAGACTTGGGTCTATTGGTATTTGTGCACTGTGGTGTGCAAGGTTTATATATTTATAACCACCTCTGGGAAAATCGAAGGTCACGAGTCACTGGCATTGTTATTTTTGGGGGTCGAAAAATTTAAGAACGTTTAAGAACCCTGCTCTAGGCCATGGCACATTTACAGCAGAGCACACCTGTTTATCACACGTGCAAGAAATGATCAATGCATAAACACACGGGCATCAAAACATTCAAGATGTGTGTCCCTGGAGGGCCGGTGCCCTGCTGAGTTTAGCTCCAACTTGCTTCAGCACACCTGCCGTGAAGTTTCTAGTATATAGTAATTATATATAGTGATTAGCTGGTTTAGGCGTGTTTGATTAGGGTTGGACCTAAACTCTCCAGGACACCAGCCCTCCAGGACTGAGTTTGGACACCCCTGGTCTAAACTGAACGTGTGAAGGAATGCATTCTCATTGTAGTGATTTGGCAAACACTCAGATACAAACATCAACATCTTGCCTTGCCTGCTTTTCTCAGCGATTGGTTGTGAATTGTGTGTTTTTCGCTTTGGCATTTGCATAAAGTAGAGAATAGCCCCTTTCTGATGCCGTTGGCTGCCCTCAACGCTTTCTCAGTGCCTCTTCTAATCCCATAATGCACTGTGTGGCTGTTTACACTCAACTTCCATATGAATTAACTGGTAAACTAGTAGTTTATTAGCTAAAAGTGAATTGTTTGTTAATAGCGTGAATTGTATATATAAAAAACATAAGTGTGAACCACATTTTCTCATATGATGCTATTGATTTTATGTTCTGCATTGTGTTTATCTTGTAAAGCCATTTTGCACAACTCTGTTGCTTTTAAATGTGTGTTATAGAAACAAATTTGGACTGGGCGTGCAGCATGGGCGGTTTTAAAGCGGGATGCGAGTGGGTGGAGGATTGTGTGACTGTGTAGTGTTTGGTTTGTAATTAACAGCTCAGCAGTGCGTCAGATGTTCTGATGACTCAGTCACATGTGAGAATAGCAGGATTTGATGACATCAGGCTTCCCATCAGGCCTCACCGGATGACACGTGTCCTTGAGCGGCATCTCAGTGACCCTCTGTGTGTCTCTCTTACAGGAGTTTCAGAAAGCTCTGGGCAGCAAGCATTCGGTGTACGACACCACCAGCCGCACTGGACGAGCTCTGAAGGACAAAACCTCCTTACAAGACGACAACCAGAAGCTGGACCACATGCTTAGTGAGCTCCGGGACAAGTGGGACACGGTCTGCGGCAAATCTGTGGAGAGGTATTTCAGAAAAACACACATCCCCCTTCTCTATTAAACATGTTTAAGGATCATTAAGGCCCCATATACATGGACACAGGGTTAAAATTACAATGAAAATAGGATTAATATGAGATTAAATGTATTTTTATTAATAAAGTGAATTGATTTCTAAGTTTAAAGGGGAGCTATTATGCAAAAATCACTTTTGTAATGGCTTTAAATCCAGTTGTGTGTCAGCAGTGTGTGAATATAGCCAGTTTCTAACGGTAAACATGTATTAATTATATTTGTTATAGTTAGACTTGATCAAAACAGTCTGCAGAAACACTTTGATTGATATTCTCCCTTTGTACGTGTCATCAGAGGGGAAAAGCCCCGCCCACTAGTGACCACATCTCCCTCATTAGCATAGGATGTTAGTCTTGTGTTTGAATCTGCCACTATGCTGACACAAAGGCATCTGTAGCTCCGCCCTATTTTGAAAAGAGCACAATCTCATTTGAATTTAAAGCGACAGTCACCAAAACACCACACGATTAGGATCAAAGTCTAAAAGGGTCCGTTTCAGAAAGTTATAAAACATTATCTGTGGGGTGTTTTGAGCTGAAACTTCACACAGAGACATCAGAGACATCTAAAAGGGGGGCATAATAGGTCCCTATTAAATCTAGAGTTTTTAATATAGCTGTAGTGACCTGCATAAATGGATATTTGCTGACTGCTGTGTATTTGACACGCTAAATTGACTGCTTGTCTCCAGGCAGAATAAGTTGGAGGAGGCTTTGCTGTTCTCAGGTCAGTTCACGGACGCACTGCAGGCTCTGATCGACTGGCTGTACAAAGTGGAGCCTCAGCTGGCAGAAGATCAGCCGGTGCATGGAGACATAGACCTCGTCCTCAACCTCATCGACAGCCATAAGGTACTGCAACCCATTAGCAGCTCTCACTACTCAACTGACGGATATGATATGAATGAATGAATGAAGGAAGGAAGGTAGGAAGGAAGGAATAAGTGAGTGAATGAATGAAGGAATAAATAAAAGAATGAAGTAATAACTTATGGAAGGAATGAATGAATAAATAAAGGATGGCATAAATGAAAAAAAATTATAAATAAAGGAATAAATTAAGGAATAAATGAAAGAATGAATGAATGAATGAGTGAAGGAAGGAAGGAAGAAGAATAAATGAAAATTGAAGGAACAGATGTAGAAAGGAATGGAGTAATAAATAATGAAAGATGGAATGAATTAGTGAATGAATGAATAAATGAATGAATGAATGGATGGAGAAATGACCGAATAAATGTATGAAGGATGAATAAATGAATAATTAAAGGAATAAAAGAATGAACGGATGAATTAATGAATAAAGGAACTAGGAAGGGAGGAAGGAATGAGTGACTGAAGGAAGGAATGGATGAATGAACAATGAACAAGTTAATGAATAATTGAAGGAATAAATGAAGGAAGTAATGCATGAAGGAAGAAAATAAAGGAATGAATGAATGAAGGAATTATTGTGTGAATGAAGGAAGGCATGAATGAATAATTGAAGGAATAAATGAACGAATGAATGAAGGCATAAACGAAGAATAAATGAATAATTGAAGGAATAAAAATTAAGGAATAAATGAAGGATGGAATGAAGGAAGGAATTATTGAATTAAGCAATGAATGAGTGAACGAATGAATGAAGCAATGAACAAAGAATATATGAATAATTGAAGCAAGGAATGATGGATGGAATGAATGAAGGAATGAATAAGTGAATGAAGGAAGGAATTACTGAAGGAATGAATGAAGGAATAAACGAAAGAATGAATAAAGAATAAATGATGAAAGGAATGAATGAATAAATGAAGGAATGAATAAATAAAGGAAGGAAGGAATAAATAGAGGAATCAACGAATAAATAAAGGAATGAACAAAGGAATGAATGAGTGAATGAAGGAAGGTATGAATGAATGAAGAAACGAACTAAGAAAGCAATGAAGGATGAAAACATGAATAATTGAAGGAATAAATGAAGAAATGGATGAGTGAATGAAGGAAAGAAGGAATGAGTGAAGTAATGAATAAATGAATGAATGAAGAAATTAAGGAATAAAGGATGAAGAAATTAATAATTGTAGGAATAAATGAAAAAATTAATACAAACAGGAAGGTAGGAATACATGAAGGAAGGACTTAATGAATGAAGGAATGACTGAGTGAATAAAAGAAGGAAGGAATGAATGAATAATTGAAGGAAGAAATGAAGGAATAAAGGATGAATAAATGAATAATTGTAGGAATAAATTAAGTAATGAATAAATTAAGGAAGAAATGAATGAATGAATGAGTGAATGAATGAATGAATGAATAAGATATACCCCGGTATGAATATTTTTTCCTGCACGTTTATAACACTAAAGAGCTGAGAATCTGATCTGAGAACAGCAGTGTGCGATTGCGTTGTTCAAGCATTGAGCAGCTGTCCTGAAATATCTATTTCCCTGCGCCTCTTGATTCTGATCTTGGACTTTATGGCAGGAATAAAATATAATGACGCTGTAGTACAGTTAGAGGGAGAGCAATATGACAGAACACACTGCTTTAATTTAGGGCTAACAGGAGTTCAAACACAGAGAAATGATGACCTCAGTCCAGAACTGAGGCTTTAGTGTGAGCAAATGCTTGCTTTTCGGACTATGTTTGGTGCTGTTTATGCTTGATAATTATGGATGCCATTTAGAGCTGGGTGATGGATATAAAAAAATAGCTGCTTTTTGACAGTACTCTATAAATATCCCAACATTCATGTGGCTGTAAGACAAAGATCGCCTTGAAATCCACGTTTCATCAGAGTTTTTTCAATTTCTTTTATAAGAGCAATGCTGATGGAAAGTCATGCACTGCGTAATTAAAACCTGATGCTGATATGACTGATGTTATGTGCAAATAATGTCAAAAAAATCTGGCTGTTAATTAAGTTATGCACTACCTGACAAAAGTCTTGTTGCCTATCCAAGTTTTAGGAACATTTAATAATAAGTTGACTTCTAGTTGATGATTTGGTATCAGAAGTGTCTTATTTGAATGGTAAAGGCCTCTAGATGACGCTTATTTGAGCACAATAAAATATGATCATGTCTTGATGTTGAATGATTTCATTAGGACAGTAAGGTCTGATTCTGCTTAGACTAAAGTCTCATCACTGAACCTTCAATAATGTCCAGTATAGAATATAAAGTCATGCTGCAGTGGAAACAGAATGAATATTGTGTCTGACTCCATCATGAGCTTGGAGGACTGCATCCATACATCTCTGAATGACTCAAATCACGCATTAATAAAGTCATCTGGAATGGTGAAGAAAGCGTTCTTGCAGGACTCCCAGAGTTCATCAAGAGTCTTTGGATTCATCTTCAACGCCTTCTTCATCTTACCCAGACTTGCTCAATAATGTTCATGTCTGGTGACTGGGCTGGCCAATCCTGGAGCACCTTGACCTTCTTTGCTTTCAGGAGCTTTGATGTGGAGGCTGAAGTATGAGAAGGAGCGCTATCCTGCTGAAGAATTGTCCCTCTCCTGTGGTTTATAATGTAATGGGCAGCACAAATGTCTTGATACCTCAGGCTGTTGATGTTGCAGATCTCTCACACGTCCCCATACTGAATGGAAGCCCAAACCATGAGTTTTCCTTCACCAAACTTGACTGATATCTGTGAGAATCTTGGCTCCTTGTGTTTCAGTAGGTCTTCTGCAGTATTTGTGATGATTGGGATGCAGATCAACAAATTATTCATCAGAAAAATCCACCTTTTGACACTTTTCCAAATCATCAACTAAGTCAAGTTATTATTTGTTGCTCTTACAACTGGTATCCACCACAAGACTTCAGGTAGTGCACTTGTGTTTTATACTAGTGGACATGTGCCTTTTAATCAGTCCCTAATGTCACAGAGGACATTATGGCAAAGAAAATATAGTTATGGCAAAAAAAAAAAAATCAAAAATCAAAAGAATAGTCCTCAAAACAGGCAAAGTTCAGGGCAAACTATAAACAAGGAACAGTCCAGAAATCAAAAACAGAGTAAAGCATGAAAAATTAGATATATATCCATATCATGGATCACTACTGAGTTGTTATGCATGGATGGCCGTTATATCTGCGGGCGCTGGGGGTAATCCCCAGGTCGGGTAATAAAACAAATACATTCTGATTAATTGCGGGTGGGTTGTGGGTCATAGCAGTCGACCAGCAAAAAGGCAGAGTGTGGACTTCACAGAATGTGAAGATGAGACGCCTAAAATAATGGATGAAGTGCAAGAGTACTGTGCACACTTTCAGCAAAAGGAGTCATCTGAGGAAAATCTGCCATCGTTCTGGGAGAAACAAGACCGCTTATTTACACGACTGAGCGCCATTCCTGCAACAAGTGGTGTGAGCGAACGCTCATTTAGTGCAGCTGGCTGTGTTTTGGAGGCGAGGCGGAATCGCCCGAATCCAGGCACAGTAGATGCTCTTCTGTTTCTGCACAGTCAAAGAAAAAGGCCAAGTAAACATAACAGAGCTGCTGTTCAGGCTGAAGTGGCACCGCTTTTGTTCTCTTTTTCCTGTATATGTAAAAGCTGAATCTGATGTTAATAACGAACGATCCACGGTGACCTATCATCATGCTTAAAACAAAGAGTTAGAATTATTAAAGTGTTGATCAGGTGCAAGTGTACAGTTGAAGTCCGAATTATCAGTTCCTCTGAATTATTAGTTCCCTGTTTGTTTATTTTTTCCCCATTTTCTGTTTAATGATAGAAGATTTTATCAACACATTTCTAATCATAATAGTTTTAATAACTCATCTCTAATAACTGATTTATTTTCTCTTTGCCATGATGACAGTAAATAATATTAGACTAGATATTCTTCAAGACACTTCTATACAGCTTAAAGTGACATTTAAAGGCTTAACTAGGTTAATTAGGTTAACTAGGCAGTTAAGGGGAATTAGGCAAGTTATTGTATAATTATGGTTTGTTCTGTAGACTATCAGAAAAAATATATAGCTTAGAGCTTAATAATATTGACCTTTGCTTTTATTTTAGCCGAAATAAAACAAATAAGACTTTCTCCAAAATAAAAAATATTATCAGACACACTGTGAAAATGTTCTTGCTCTGTTAAACATCATTTGGGAAATATTAAAAAAAGAAAATAATAAATCAAAGGGGGCTAATAATTCTGACTTCAACTGTATATATATATATATATATCAGATAAAATAATATGTGTGGGTGGATGTTTAGTATGAAGGTTAAAATTTCAGCTGATCCGCGCATCTCTACTACTGAGCAGTAAATGAGTGAGTTTGTGGAGCTTATATAGTGTCAGTAATCAGTGATGATGACCTGCAGCTGTGTGAGTGTGTCAGTGTCCAGATTGATATAAGCTGTGGCTTCAAGCATGATGGGAGGTGTAGTCCGGGTGAATGGCTGGTGGAGTTTTCATATAGCTGGAGTGCCCTCTATTGAGTCTGGAGGGAATTGATTAGAATCGAGTTATATCAGTGAGGTTAAAAGCTGTTTTCACCTGCCTTGTTTTTTAATTCTTGAATGTATTTTTGTTCCTTCCTAGTATGATAAAATATCAACAACAGCAAAAAACTCAGTAAACTGAACAATGAGTCTGTTGCAATTCTTGTGCCATTTTCTTTACCCCAAAAATGATTTATTGCAATAATATACGTATATGGCAGATTCATGATGATGCACAGAGCTCTAGTGGAAAGAAGTTTTCTAATTCTATGTGTGCTGCAGGTGTTCCAGAAGGAGCTGGGCAAGAGGACGGGCAGCGTTCAGGCTTTGAAGCGTTCAGCACGGGACCTGATTGAGAGCAGTCACGATGACTCTTCCTGGGTCAAAGTTCAGATGCAGGAGCTGAGCACCCGCTGGGAGACGGTCTGCAGCCTCTCAGTGTCCAAACAGACACGGCTGGAGCAGGCCCTCAGTCAGGTAACAGCACTGACTACCTATTTAGACAGAAATTATTAGCCCTCCTGAATCATTAGCACCACCAAGCCCCCCCCCCCCCCCCTGTATATTTTTCCCTTAATTTCTGTTTAATGGAGAGAAGATTTTCTTCAACACATTTCTAAACATAATAGTTTTAATAACTCATTTCTAATAACTGATTTATTTTCTCTTTGCCATGATGACAGTAAATAATATTAGACTAGATATTCTTCAAGACACTAGTATTCAGCTTAAAGTGACATTTAAAGGCTTAACTAGGGTAATTAAGGTAAAGTTAGGGTAATTAGGCAAGTCATTGTATAACAGTGGTTTGATCTGGAGACATTCCAAAACTAATATTGCTTAAGGGGGCTAATAATATTGACCTTAAAATGGGCTTAAAAAATGTATATTTTAATGGTGAAATAAATAAATGAAATGCAGTTGCTTGTGTGAACGCTGACAGTAGAAGAGTCATATTGTGTGTAATTTTATGAATTCTGTCATAATAAAAATCTTCAACGTAAATCAATGAAAGGGATTAAGGTTGTTGTGTAACGTGTGTTCACTGTCCCTCAGGCTGAAGAGTTTCACTCCACCGTTCACATTCTGCTGGAGTGGCTTGCAGAAGCTGAACAGAGCCTTCGCTTTCATGGAGCTCTTCCAGACGATGAAGAAGCTCTGCACGCGCTCATTGAACAGCACAAGGCAAGTTTCCCACAACAGAACTGAACGAGTTTAGAGTTTTTTAAAGGTGCTGTATGCAAGTGTTACAACCATAAACACCATAATATGTGTGCAGATACTTAAGAAACATGCTAAGTGAACATTCCTGTTTATCTGAAAAACAATGCTGAAGTCAGATATTCTGCTTTAAAAATGGTTTTTCCATGCCAGAACGCTGTCTTTGTTTTGGTAAATTTAACCTGCACAATGCCAGTTTAGCCAATTAAAATTCAGCATTCCGGGTTGCTTTGTTGGAAAACGGCTATTTCATTCATTCAGAAAGACTCTGAAAGCATGCGTCCGTGACCGAAATGCGACAGTGTCAATGGACAGTATCAGATGTCAAAATGAGACAGATTCAGTTCCACTTGAGGTTATTAATTAGCAAATGATATACATATTACGAGGGTAAACATTAGCTGAGCAGGTCACATTGTAACCGCGTGTCCTAACAACACGCTTTGTGACGAGATACTCAGTGATGAGCAATTTGGCTGTTTGCACCAGACGAAACACGACAGAAATGTAAATACAGCCATTCAGAAGCACAGAATATGCACTCACTCATGAAACAGTAAGGTTTATAATGTATTTAATACATGTTAACCCTCTTTACCATCATTAAATGTAGATGCTGAATCACTCACATGTGTTTAGTTCTGAAGTTCAATCTCAAACGGTTTATTGTATTCTCCAGATCTGAGGTGAACTATCTACTGCTGCTTTCAGTATATGGCAATAAATGTCCTGGAAAATGGCATTCAAACTCACAATATTAGCATTTAGCACTGAATAAAGCACATGAGGTTTACCTGAGGTGATCACTGTCATAGGTTTCACATGTTCAGCTGTGAGAAATAGAAGCTGTTTCTAATATATCAATTCGAGGTGTTGGTTAGAACAAAAACTCCTTTTAATATGGAGAATATTCCCTCTATCGGGTGTCGTTGCTTTTATTTAGAACACAGTTTAAATCACTCGCTCCTGTACTCAATCTGGCATCCCGCACTTGCTTTTGTTTTGATCATGGAGTGCAATACCTAGTTCAACCACTGGGTGTCAAACTTGCATACTGCATATTTAAAGTCGACTTTTATGATATTAAAGTCGGTTAGTCATGTGTAAATTCATCAATAGGACACAAGATGCAAACATTTTTGCAGCACGTCACAATTTGCAATTTGTTTGCAGGAAAAATATATACATATACATGCTGCTTGACATCTCATAACATGTTGTAAAGTCAATGCAACATCAGAATCAGAATCAGAATCAGAATCAGTTTTATTGCCAAGTGTGCTTCACACACACAAGGAATTTGTTTTGGCAACAGAAGCTTTCAGTGTACATAAAGTGACGAGTGACAACACAAAATTAAATACAAGAAAAGAAAAGGCAATAAACATTAAACAGAGATGCAGTTAGTCAAAAAGATCTGATTATCATCTGACATTACCAATGACTAGGGCCAGACAGAATCTGCGCACGCAGAACTCCACAGATTTTTTTAGCCCATCATTGAGTCTGTTTATTTACTTGTGTAAATGTGTGTACCTTTATATTTTTCATTAATTTCAGTAATATTATTGACTAATATGAAAATGTTCATATGATTTATTTACAATATAGTTTGTAAAGTCATAGTTTCTGTCTTTTAGTAGATCTATTACATGAAAGACTTGCTTTGTTTACCAAATAAAGTGAATCTAATTGAATTTGCATTTTAAACATTAAATACACATAAAAAATGTATTACTTTTTAATTCATATATTAAGGTTTTAGTTATGATACTCTCAAAATCATTCAATATAAATCCACAAATTTAATAAAATTCTGCGCAGAAATGTCAAAAAATGTCCGCAGATTCCGTCTTCCGTCTAAAAAAAAAAGGTAAAAGGAAAGAGCAAGATGCACAGATTTTGAAAATGCACATAAAAAGCTTACAGTATGTACACAACTGGGTAGGATAAACCTTTTATCCAATAAAAAAATGTGCATAAACTTCAACAGCAACACATTTACTAAATGAACTCCAGCATGCACTTAAAAAAAGTGATGTGATTTAGTTTGAACAGATGATGTGATGATAAAAGTGTGTGCGATGGGACACATTAATGCACAAAGCAGCGTTTCCAGCACATTATTGCAGATCTGAAATGTTCTGCTGATTGTAAAAGGCCTCAGTCCTCCATCAGTCCATCATCACAGTCCTTCAGTATTATTCTTCTTCTATTATTATTCCCTCTAGAACTGTCTTGAGCATCTGTCTGCGCTCCTAAAGAGTGTCTCACGACTCCAAAAGCCATCACATTTATTGCGTTTCGTCTTTGTCTTCTGAGGCGCAACTCATTTATTAGAGAGGAACCAACACCACAGTGGCTTCTCCTATCATTTTCCATCTGATATCTGATACCAGTTTATCAGAAAGTGAGGATTTTGTTCTCTTTAGTTTCTCGTTGAGTGGAAACGCTGCTTTATTAACAAATATTTGATGCAATATTTTGTGCAATCTAATTGGCATCTTTAAATGGAAACACAGCTAATGATGTGATAACAGAACACATGAAAAGTGAAATCTTATCTGCATTACAGCAATGAGGTCGTGTGTGTGCGTGCGTGCGTGATCCAAACCTTCCCAAGACAGAAAGCGTGTCGGTGTTTTCCTCATCTTTGACATTCTTCTTTTATTAGCTGTGCTCGTAATGTGAACTAGTGATCAGTCGTCCAGTTAATTTTGACAGTCTCTCCCTGTCCAACAGAGGAACGATCTCCATACATGGCTTTGAATCTTTATTTACTGCTGTTTGCCAGGAAAGAGTTCGACCCGTGTTCCCTTGTGTTGTGATCTCATAGTAAAAATCTGAATTACTTTGGACTCTTTGGTGATGATGCTGTTTCTCTAGTAACCAAGTGTTAGCAATACAGCACGCTTCAGTGTTATATTTGATGTATAATCAACACGAATATGGTATTAGTAATATATTAACATCAGTTACGTGCAATATAAAAACATGAGTTGCAAACGCTATCTGGAACATAGTCAGCACTAAAGAGATGACAAATCTGGCATTTATTCACGCTCCACTTTTTGATAAATGCTGAGAACTGGTAGCCAGGGCCTACTAATAACTGATTTTAGGGCAAAACAAATGCAGTCAATGTCAACTGTTCATTTTAATAGCAACGCAACATTATCTTGGCTAATTTTAGTGCAAAATAAAAGCCGTCAAGACATTAATCACTCCACGTTCTACTTAAAATATCACAATAACTCATATTTATTGTGCAAAAGTAATGCATGCATCAGTATTAGTATATTAGTACATTATTAGTAGGAGTATTAGAACACTGATTCATGGCAAGTTATTTCATAACTATTTCATTGAGCCCTATCATACACCCGGCCTAATAAGGTGCAAGAGGTGTATGTTGTGATTTGTTGCTATTTTCAGACCAGCGCAACTGTAATTTTCACATTTTGCGCCACGTTGTTAACTCTGCGGACCCGGTGGCAGGTCTGGTGACGTCATCGACTTCCCTTTTAATTTTTAAAGGCAGCGGGTTGCGCAACACCCCAGAAGTGGCTCCGTTTGAGAGTGTAGAAGCTATATTTTATGCACATATGCATCACTTCGGTTTTTATTTTACTGTACAAAAGTTATTTACACTTAAATACACAGTATACTGGATACCCGAGCTGGGTATTGAACATTGGTTTATTTTCATAACTTATAGTCATTGACTTATTTTAATATAATGTTATGATGCCTAAAATGGAAAGGAGATAAAATAAGTAATGTAAACTCATGTTCCTATAGTTATTATCATCTAAAACTAAGCAAGAGCAAATATGTCCTATTTAATATGAATGATCAAGCAGTTATTTTCCCAGTATTCAGATGAATTGCAACAGTTTTGTCAGAAAATATGATAGAGATATAATTCTTTTTCCCAGTGTTTGCTGCTCTCTGCTGGTTTCAAGCAGAACTGTCTGGAGCAGTCTAACTCTCTAAACAGATAATCTACACCCTTTCAAAAAAGCATTTTAGAAAAAAAAATAAAAAAGCGCCCAATGTTGAAGAGGTTCATAATAAAACAGAAAACATATCAAAATATTATTTATTACTTTCAGCAGTTTCTTATGTAAATTCAAAGGGTTTTCTATTTAATTACACTGGAATTTTTCATTTATAGCAATGCATTTGGATATGGAAGGCTTTCAAAATTTGGTAGGCGGAAAATACATAAAAAAATGGTATAGCACCTCTCATCAGTTGGAATACAATAACTTTTACATAGATTATGGTAGAGACATTTATCTTTTTTCCTCTGATTACACACATGTGCAGGAACCACCAAAATTAATTACAGCAACACAGACCACACAGAACCTAAAAGGTATACTTTTAAATTTGAGTTTATAAAAAAAATACAAAAAGCGGCTCTTTTTTTAGGTGTTTATAATAACACAGACAACATATAGTTATTTTAAATACTTTCAATAGTTTTTTTTTATTAAAATTCAAAGGGTTTTCTTTAAAATGAAACAAAATTTTTGCATTTACACCTCTGCATGTGGATTTGGGAAGCTTTTAAATTTGGGTAGGCAAAATCCAGGCGGAAATCCCAAAATAGCACTAGACTTTAAAAGGTCAAATAGTAAATCAATTTGCGCTGCTTTGTGGACTCATGGGTGTTCTGGTCTATGTAGGAGGTGTGTTAAGGGGCATTGTTGGTGTGTTGCTATTTTGAAGAACTGAAATAGACTGCGCAATTGACCAGCTGAAAGCTACTCTAAAGTCCAACACAGAGCACATTAGTTATGCATCTATTTAGGTCCAAACACTTACACACTGCTGAATACACACAGGATGTACAGCAATACACAGAGCTGAAGCAAGCTGAACTGCTGCTCTAGGCAAAGGGTTATCATGCCAGCCTCAACCCGAAAGTGAAAACGAAAGTGACTGGCTTATAAAGTGAGAAGTGGGGTGTTGGGACACGCGTTTGCCGCCCACACTATTCTGCAGCCCTCACTATTCTGCCGCCCTAGGCAGCTGCCTAAGTGGCCTCTATGGACGCGCCGGCCCTGGCAATACACAAATATCTTTAGACTTTGCGGCTAGATTGTTAAAATATAAGCCATTGACTTCTATAGTGTTTGACTGATAGTCTGTCTATCTGACTGTGATTGTTTTACTAATGAAATACATTCTTGATCTATTCAGGAGTTCATGAAGAAGCTGGAGGAGAAAAGACTGGCTCTGAATAAAGCCACTAGCATGGGAGAAGCCATCCTGTCCATCTGCCACCCAGACTCCATCACCACCATCAAACACTGGAACACCATCATTAAAGCACGCTTCGAGGAGGTTTGTAGACATATGCTGAGATTCAGTTATTCAATATATATATTATATATTCATGAACATACGTGAAATTGAGATCGTGGACTGCAAAATAGAGTGAATAATTATTTGAACCGGGCGGCACGGTGCTTAGCACTGTCGCCTCACAACAAGAAGGTCACTGGTTCAAGCTTTGGCTGTGCCAGTTGGCATTTCTGTGTGGAGTTTGCATGTTGTCCCCGTGTTGGCGTGGGTTTCCTCCGGATGCTCCGTTTTCCCCCACAGTCCAAACACATGCGCTATAGGGGAATTAATGAACTAAATTGGCCGTAGTGTATGAGTGTGTGTTGCCGCTTGAAGAGCAGCTGCTGTGTAAATCCTATGCTGGATAAGTCAGCGGTTTATTCCACTGTTGCAAACCCTGATGAATAAAGGAACTAAACCTTTAAAGTGCTTTTTTAAGGATATTCAGATTGTATTTTCAGTGGTCATAACAGCGCCAACTGCTTGAAGACTTAATCGGTTAATTATCTTAATAGTTCAAACAGAATTTCACATTAATCTGCACATAATGATTGACAATTCTGTGAATATGTATATGGCATATCAAATAAGGTTCAAACAGCTAAACTAACGATGAAAACTACTAAATCTTTTATTATTAATTCCTTAAGTTATTGCATAATAGTGTCAATAGTGTCCTGCATTAACCCATGATCGATTATCCAATCAGACGACTCCTAACTTACTATAAATAACCAGAGTTTTCTTACCTCAATATCTTCGTCTTGAAGAACCCCCCCACCCACCTCTACTTTCCCTCCTTTTTAGATGGGCGACGCGGTGGCCCAGTAATTAGCACTGTTGCCTTACAAGCAAGAATGCCGCTGGTTTAAGTCCCTACTAAATCAGACGGCATTTCTGTGCGGAGTTTTTGCTTGTTCTCACCGTGCTCGTGTGAGTTTTCCCCGGGTTCCCCGGTTTCCTCCCACAGTCCAAATAACACGCACCCTAAGTAAATTGAACACACAAAATGAATACCATAGTCAAGCTCTAAGCAAGCACTCCTCTCCTCAGTCATTCATTTCCACCATTCAGCTAGAATAAGCCGGGGGAGTTTATCGAGATCTACCTGAGCTCAAACTCCCCTCTCGCCCTGCAAACAGGAGGGAGCCCAGGGCTCAAGGACCTTACAAGCTCAGGGCTCTCTCCCGGGACAGCATGCCAAACAAGCTGTATTATCAATCATCAGCTAAGTGTGAACTCTTGAAATGGGTATTTTTTTATAACAAAATAAAAGGCAAAATTGTAAAATAAACTACCCCGAGGGGGAAAACATTAATAAAACAAATAAACAAACTAGACTGGAAAGGCTGGCAGGGATCAGGACTGGAACAACAACAAGATAAGGCAACGTACGATGACGAACTGACACAGGACAGCAGACATGAGGAGAATATAAGCAGAAGTAAAGTAACACACAAACAGGGGAACCTAATAAAGGGTTAACAAGGAGGGTGGGACTAGACAATAGACAGGAGAGCACATGACACAAAGAGACAACCCAAGCCATGTGCTCGCATATAACGAGACTAGAATACGCAGCCAATGAGAGAACTCATTAACCGCGTGTTCACAAGACAATACAGAATCACATCACAAAAAGCACGCAGCCACAATGTTACATCCAGCCACATGCTGAAACACCAACAGACGCAAGACACGAGCACACGATAGATGAAATCACCTTACCGTGCGCTCACACATATGCAATGCGCATGTTTCAAAATCAACCAGGCTGAGACGCTGAGAATAACACAGCAGGATGCCGACAGAACAAAACACAAACACAAGAGCGCGCTTATACCATGTGCATCCGCATCAATCGGTAGTCTGCGTGCACTTACAAAGGCGACACACACAATGACAGAACACAAGTGCTCGACCCAAGAAAACTTGAGCCGAGCACAACAGGGCATGACAAGACAGAGCTAGTGTCTGGACTCTACCACCAAAACAAGAATTTACAAAACCAGAGTGGCAGAATCCTGACATAAATAGTGCATTCAAATAGTAGTTGTAATCTGATTACAAGTCGCAATCGTTTAATAAAATGGATATAATACCTATGAAAATTCTGTTGTATTTTTTACACTTAATATCAACATGGTAATAGTAAAAATCTGGCTTTTTTTCACTGTTGATGTTAATAAACGTTTACTAATGACTTTTGATGATAAAATGTTACTTGTGCTTTATTAGTTTACTCTGAACATGTATATGGTTATGCAATATAGCAAGTATTATTTTTGGCTGTTGTAATTATATCTGTTGGATTAACTTTTTTTTCTATTGTGATAATATCATATACCGTGATACAAGTTTCAGGTATTAATCGCAACATGGAGATTTGATTCCAGCAGAAGCCTAATGAGAACAGCATAATATTTAGGCTTTGCATGTTTATTTGAAGAACAGTAGAGTCTGGTTAATAAGTAATGACTATCGTAAAATAACCAAACACATTTACTCATTTTTTAGCCATTGATTTTACATGGTATATGCAGGAATCCTAAAGGTAACTTCAATAACTTTTGAGGACTTTTTAAAGACCTTCTCAGAATGTTTGAAGACCTCTTCGCCACTTCAAGTTTTACTCAGTGTCAAACCTTTAACTTAATAAACAGTTGCTAATAAACAGTTGTAGTTCAATAAATTAATCGAGCACAACCATGCAACAGAACTCAGATGAGCTCGGAAGAAACAAAGATTGAAAGAATTAATGACGTGGTTGTTTTCAGCCACTGTTTAAACTTGTCTTTCTCCAACCAGAAGAAAGACTCTCTATGTTTTGCTCTATAGTTGTGCTACATGTAGAGAGCGTCACATCACCTTCCCGTGTTTGTTGCAAATTACATGACAGCACCCCGACGGAGAAGCTTGGCCGGATGTGCCCCAGCCCAAACCAATCAAGTGGATTGAGCATGCCGTTGTTCATATTGTTATAATTAAGAGGGAAATAAATATATTTATGCTTTTTTAGAGTCAAACACTTTGGATAATGCTTGAACTAAATTTAGTGAAGTTTATTTATAAACTAATTTCGGGAGGAGCACGCGCTTATGATTGATAACAGCTGATCCTCATTAGCTAACGCAGTATTCACCAATCAGACGATTCCTAGACCACTACAAATAACCAGAGTATCTTCCATTAATCATCTTCGTCTTGAAGAATCCCCCCTTCCACCCCTACTCCTCCCATTTTCTTTATCAGGGCAACACGGAGGCCTAATGGTTAGCATCATTGCCTCACAGCAAGAATGCCACTAGCTCAGGTGTCAACTGGCAAGTCGGCATTTCTGTGTGGAGTTTGCATGTTCTCCCCGTGTTTGCGTGGGTTTTCCCCGGGTTCTCCGGTTTCCTCCCACAGACCAAAAACACGCACCATAAGTAAATTGACAAAACTAAATTGACATATAAAATCGTTAAATCTAATCGTACACTCCATAGCTGATTCTCAACCCTCTCCTACCATTACCAACAGGGGGAGTTATCGAGACCTACCTGAACTCTGACTCCCCTCTCGCCCTGCAATGGGAGGGAGCCCCGGGCTCGAGGATCTCTTGAGCTCAGGGCTCTTTCCCGGGACAGCATGCCAAACACGCTTTATAATCAATCATCGGCAAGGGCGAACTCTTGAAAGACCTTTTAAAAACGCGATTAAGACTTTTTAAGACCTTTTAAGGGCCTTAATTTGCTCATAATTGATTAATCAACTTTTTTTTACCACAGTAATAGACATACCTCTCATTTATCTGTTTAATTCCTATGAAATGCCTCAAACAAATCTCTGGAGTGGGTTCTAGCCTGTCTAGTTCTTCATTAAAAGTGTTGACTGTATCATCTTGCTACCTTGTAAACACAACAACACCTTGTAAATCTGCGATGTTCACTGCATTTCCCAAAGGTGTGTAAAGGCAGCTGTCAGATCTTGCCAGATCAAGCAAGTACTTTCCAGTTTTGGACGCTATTTCCAAACATCTAAGCTGGAGACCAAAGGGTTGTAGGTCAAATCCCACAATGGCCACACACTGCAGCTGAAATTGCTTGTGTGTTTGCTTTTCAGTGTTTAATCCTGCCCTGACACTAATTAACTGTAAAAAAAAAATCCAGTTTGGGTTGAGTAGAGATGGGTTGTGTCTCTTTTCTGTATGTGCAAGAAAACTATAGCGCAAGGTGTAGTATAGAGTCTTATTCCTCAACAGATCTTGCTAGCAAAAATTGTGTGTGTGTCTGTGTCAGGTGACAGCCTGGGCCCGTCAGCACCAGCAGAGACTCTCTAGTGCTCTGGATGAACTGCAGGCCACTCAGGAGCTGCTGGAGAAGCTGCTAAACTGGCTCCAGTGGGCCGAAACCACGCTCGGAGAGAAAGACAAAGAGCCAATGCCTCAGGAGCTGGAGGAAGTCAAAGCGCTCATCGCTGAGCACCAGGTAAAATCAGGAGTTAAAGCCACGGTACACTCACAGTGACGTGGTAAACAGGAGTTTGAAGCGGTTTACTGTTTGCAAACATCCCGATGCCGTCTATGCTGCTAAAGATTAGCAGGTCCCATGAAATTAAATTAACGTTTTTAAGATGTTAGTATCAGTATTGTTCGTTTTTAGGAGATCTATAAGCTAGCGTGTCCCAAAACATTCATATTTAGAAGATATAAAACCGATGTAAAACAAGTAAGGCTTGTAGTTTGTCACTTCCGCCCAAATAAATCAACGGTTTTTTTTTCACGCCACCTCATATCAAATTTTTCGACCAATAAAATGCTCTCTAATGTCCGACATGCCCCACCCCCTTCATTTGCTTGTCATTTGCTCTTTATTTGATGCACTTGAGCACAAAATCATATAATGCTATTGGCTTTTTTTTTAAAGGGGAGGAGCTACATCATGTCCCGCCCTCTCTTCATGTTTCGGTCGAGATTACGTCAAACATTGAATAAAATGCAAATTTCAAAGCACTTCACGAGACCTTTAAATATTAGATTATTGTGCAATTCTGAGTGTACTTTACACAGGTGAGTGGGCTGGACAAACCACCTGTAGCAGACACACTCTTTTTTCTCTCCGTATGCACCAGACACTTTCTTACAAACACTTTCGTTTCTGAAAAACACTGCATTTCTGAGCGTAACTCTCTTTGGATGAAATGAT
>CAIGQZ010000276.1:7159273-7172072 GCA_903798205.1 Danio tinwini | reverse complement strand
TAATCTAGATTAAAATGGCTCATTTGAATTCTGCATTCAGAATATGTGAGCTGCCCAAATAATAACTAAAAGTAAGTCTTTGAGAACGGGTTTCTCCAGCCAGGTGGCGCATTAGACCAGGGGCTCATCTCCTGTTTCCAAAATGCAGCACAACCTGCTTGAGGAACTGTTCTACTATGATAATTGGTGATGAAAATAAATGATGTTCAATAAGATGTACTTGTGTTTACTCACTGTTTATTCAGTTAAACATCAATGTTGAGCTGTAGGCCTACATAAGCCATTTATGATGACTAAAGTCAGAACTGAACTAAACAGAAATGAATGAAGACGTGGAGTATGCAGATATTAGTGGCATTATTGAAGGAAACACCGCAATCAAACTATTATCGTCATGGAGGACACACACACACACACATCACGAAATGCGGAAGTTTTTTCTTTCCATTTGACGTGCGTTATTAAACTCTATAACACTCTCACCAGTCCTTCCTCCTTATTTGCGTCTAATAGCCCAGTTTGTCGCGGGGGCATGAATGAAATGTTCATGAGTGAATGTGAAACTGCCGAACTGCAGTTAAAATCACTCAAAATGACAGGAAACTCTTCCATGAAAGCACTTGACGTAATTCAGAATTCAGATCCAGAAGGGCATCCTGCTGATTTGATTCAGAAGAGCACTGTTTTGTCAGACGGCTCACCGGTCAGGTATACATCCACGCTAAAATATTAAGGTGAAAGTCATCATAGCTTGCGTAGAATAGACCCAGCTCCCAACCCAACTTTGAGAATAGATTAACAGCCATATTATTTTTAATCGCTCAATACGAGTCTTGCATTAACGCAGCGCATTAACGGCATTAATTGAGATGGTGTGTGGGTATGCGACCACATGAAGGCTGCGACAGACCACAGCCGTGCGTTCGATGCAGAAGTATAAAGTAGCCTTAACAGAGCGGGGTCACATGACGGTAAGGGAAGTAATTAAAAACATTAACCTTGAAAAATGAGATCGATTCTAGACTTTGAATGTCGATATCGATTACTTTTTGATTAATCGTTCAGCCCTAATGCATTGCGGGACTGTTTACGCTCAACTTCTATATGAATGAACTGAAAACGCTGGCAGCATGCCTATAGGAAAGCAGAGATGACTAGCCACATTGACAGAGAACACTCTTTTTTTTTTGTTAAATTAAGCATTTTATTTACACAATCCATTAATATTTAGGGTTTTACCTTCACAATATTTATTTTCAAGGACACGACAATGTATTGTATATGTAGCGCCTGTCCACACGAACACAGGTATTTTCAAAACCGCACTTTTTTTCTACACACGTTCACTGTTCGTCCACACACAAAAAAACAAGAAACGGGTGACTAAAACCAAAATTTTCTGAAAACTCTGGCCAGGGTGAAGATTTTCTGAAACTCTACGTACAGCGTGGTTGTGTGGACATTACAACTGGGGTTTTTGCCCCCAGACATCAGCGTGCATGTTGTTTTCTCCTTCCTGATTGGCCAACACAACTGGGTTCACACCACACACGAAAGACGTGAAGTCTGCATGTTCGCGGCTGTAATCCACATTTGCATTGACTTGTATACAATTAATTTGCAAAAATACTTAGCATAAATACCCTAGCATAACAGTGTTATTATCGCCCCCTGTTGGTTCTGCCTGCCCTTTATATGCATCACATTTTCATGTGGACAGACATTTTTAAAAATAGATATAATTTTATAATTAATAATTAAATACCCGTGTACATCATAAACGTTATCTAGGGAACGCCAGGGTGAGAACGCCCCCTAGCCACTTCAGTCGCCACCCAGAGCGACAGGCAGCTACAAAGTCGCTGCTAGCGTGAATGAGGCTTATAATGTGTTATATGCAACACCAGTTTTTTTGTTTTGTTCAGTTTTTTTGCTAGCAATGTGAAATGCATGTCATACCCTACATCAAACCATAGTGCAAAACTCTGAATTGTGTTTTGCTCATTTGAGTAGCCATCATTCCCCAACATGATCACCAATATATTTATAAGACTATTCATATATTCATAAGACCAACATCAGAACCTTTAACATGGCTTTCAGAAACAAGTGCCTGAGACCTATTTAAAGCAATGTTTGGGTTTAAAACTGAGCTCCAGTAATCGCATCTGTGGCTTGCTGTTGTTTAATAATAAATACATAAATAATTGAATAAATATTTTCAATTTTAAACAAAGCGAAGTATGTAAAAAATTAATTAAAGGGAAAAATTGTTATTTAATTCACTTATCTTCTACTTGTTCCAAACCTGCTTCGCTTCCTTTCTTCTGTTGATATTTTTAAGAATGGTTTTTAATTTTTCCTACCATGTGTGTGTGTGTGTGTGCGTGCGTGCGTGCGTGCGTGCGTGCGTGCGTGCGTGCGTGTGTGTGTGTTAATAATTTCCAGTTTCCAACATTCTTTAAAATATCTTCTTTTGTGTTAAATAAATAAATAAATAAACAAAGTCAGTTTTGAACTTAAGGCCAGATAAATGGATTCATGTATATTGTAATTGGATTTTCCTTTTAGAAAAGGACATTGAAAAACAAAAAAAATGAGCCGTTAATTGATTTTTGCTTTAAAATTGAAATGCATGCAAAAAAAAATAAAAAATAAAATAAAAAATAAAAATTATGTTTTTTATTAAAAAAAAACAAAACATAAGATCATTAGAAAACAGAAACTAAAAAAGGCCGTATATTCTCAGACCAGATACACATTCATGATGCAATGCTGCCACACACAGGCTATTATAGGGCTATTATTATTTCTAATTAATTCAGTTTTTAGAACAAAATATTTTCTTGATTTCATTAAAATAACATATTTTCCCTTATTATAATTATAGATTTCTTGTGTAAGCACAATGTACTGTATATATATATATATATATATATATATATATATGAAGAGTTCGGATGCAAAAATCTCTAAATGCCGTCTGAAATTTTCTTTAAAACTGAGCTTTTTTAATCAGGCTCCTGTGTGTAGGTTGAGTAATTTCACTTTTACGGCAAAGAATACGTTCTGTTCAAGGTCTTTAAAATGAAATGACTCAACATAAACATAAGTTGCTTATTTTCAGACAACACTTTTAGGTTTTTGCATCTGAACTCTTCATATTTATACACTTACAGTGCTCAGCATATATGCATACAGCCCGCACAAAACTCTCTTTTAAATTCATATTTTTAATAGGAAGCTATACTATACTATATTTGTGCATATACATTAGATTAGTCAGTACTGACGCCAAATCTGGAGCTTATCTAACAAAATAACTTATGATAACAGTCCAAAAACTAGTACAGCCAAATTTATATTATAGAAAAAAAATTAAAAAAGAGGAAAAATCAAGAGAAGCAGAAAAAATTAAAAATTTAGTTGAAAATTTGTAGGTTGTTTTTTTTTGCATTATCTTTCAATTTCTAAATATTTTCAGTGACTAAAATATTATTTTAATAAATATATCTGTTTAATAAATCTGTTTTGTTTAAATGCACCAAAATACATATATTCACTGAGAAATGGTGGAAAATATTTATTTTCAAAATGGGGTGTACTCAATTATCTTGAGCACTGTACATATATATATATAATCTTGTAACATAGCTGCATTTTAAATAAAGCAACCTTTATTTTGATGCTTTATGCAACATTTGCATAGCTTTAATGTACAATTTTCTGCAAATAATTGTATACTATTGTTAAAACCATAACACTTTCCACAATTTGACCATGAATCATTAATATTGGATCATTCATTTAGAATTATTGCGCTCATTTCATAAAGTGATTTCACTGCATAATAGTTTAAAATCAATACAAACAGACGGTCTATAGTGATTCTAATTTACATTTTTTTGGGAGGAGACCTGTCCCTTTAAGACTGGTCAATTAATTCAATACAGATAGCATTTACAGACAACATGTTCTACTAAATAGACCCTTTTCTGGGTTTCTCAGCAGTAGAAGTGGTCATAGTTGGTAAACTCAGAGCGCGGTGAATGAGAGAGTACAGAAAAACTACAGGATGGTGTTATCAAGACTTTCAGAATAGTGCGAGACTGATAACAGCAGCCAGAAGAGAGAATACTGTCACATTTACTGTCCTGCCCCCAAACACCTCACATAAGAGGTAATTTTTAAAAAAAAAATTTATTTTATGCAAAGATGATATAATACATATATAAATACATATATAAATGTTCACACACTTTAAAAAATCTAAATTATGAAAACTTTCAAGCATTTAAGATGCTGATGAACCCAAAATATTGCTTTAAATCCAGTTCCAGAGTCTTCTTTCTGAAACCCTGAAGGTTTTGATGTGTTCACCTCTCCCTGCTCATTGTACTGTATTCCTCCTTCAGCTAAAGGCAGGACAAACGTGGAGCTGCGGGAGAAGTTTATTCTCCCAGAAGGCACCACGCAGGTGATGGCCAGCTTCCGCTACAGGGGTCGAAGGTCACGGCCGTCGTCACGAGGAGCCTCCCCGAACAGGTCCAACTCCAGCCATAGCTGCGCTGCACAAAACAACCCGCCCGCACCAAACACACCCAAGGTATGATCAGCACCGATTCTGGATTTTGTAGAAGTGGAAAACTCCTCCATGTTTGGGGTCACATTTCCCATATAGAAATCTGATAAATGGAAACATATGCCAATTACACATATGACTTACAAGTTCATATTTGGATTTCACATACAGTCAAGCATGATATTATTCTTATTCTAGGCAAGGCAAGTTTATTTATATTGTACATTTTATACACAATGGTAATTCAAAGTGCTTCATAAACAGGAATCAAAGAAACATGTACACTACCTGACAAAAGTCTTGTCGCCTATCCAAGTTTTAAGAACAACAAATAATAACTTGACTTCTAGTTGATCATTTGGTATCAGAAGTGTCTCATATGAAAGGCGAAGGCCTCTAGATGATGCTTATTTGAGCACAATAAAATATGATCATGTCTTGATTCTGAATGATTTCATTAGGACAGTAAGGTCTGACTCTGCTTAGACTAAAGTCTCATCACTGAACCTTCAATAATGTCCAGTATAGAATATAAAGTCATGCTGCAGTGGAAACAGAATGAATATTGTGTCTGACTCCATCATGAGCTTGGAGGACTGCATCCATACATCTCTGAATGACTCAAATCACTGATGAATAAAGTCATCTGGAATGGAGAAGAAATCGTTCTTGCAGGACTCCCAGAGTTCATCAAGAGTCTGTAGATTCATCTTTAACGCCGCCTCCTTCATCTTACCCCAGACATGCTTAATAATGTTCATGTCTGGTGACTGGGATGGCCAATTCTCGAGCACTTTTACATTCTTTGCTTTCAGGAGCTTTGATGTGGAGGCTGAAGTATGAGAAGGAGCGCTATCCTGCTGGAGAATTGTCCCTCTCCTGTGGTTTGTAATGTAATGGGCAGCATAAATGCATTGATACCTCAGGCTGTTGATGTTGATCATCCACTCTGCAGATCTCTCGCACGCCCCCATACTGAATGTAACCCCAAACCATGATTTTTCCTTCACCAAACTTGACTGATTTCTGTGAGAATCTTTGGTCCATGCTGGTTCCAGTAGGTCTTCTGTAGTATTTGTGATGATTGGGATGCAGATCAACAGATAATTCAGGAAAAATCCACCTTCTGACACTTATACATGATCAACTAGAACACAACTGGGATCAATGATAAGATGTTTATCAAGTAGTGTATAAGAAATAAAAACATATTAAAATGTGTTAAAGGAATAAAATAGAAAAGAAAGACATCATAGTGCGATTCTGACTTAAAGTTTTTGTTTAAATGTAAATAAATGCTGAGAAAAATAATTAAATAAATAAAAATTACAAATATATATTTTTTCCACAATGATGCCACGAGAAGCCTGTGCTGTTTCTGGTCAAAAAATAAACTTGCTGGTTGAATAAAAGTAACTAAGTCAGAATTTGCCAGGGATATTAATCATTTCGGGCTTGACTATATACAAAATGTTGTTTATTTATATTATTTATAAACATATATTTAGAAATATTGCAGAAGATTTGTCATATATTCACTAATTTTTTTCCAAACCATTGGAATTACAAATATATACATATATCCTGAAATATAGCATCTAAAATGTTATATATGTGTTCATAAATGACCTTATAATATCAAATATATTTGACCAAATATGTACATATTAGTAATTCAAAATTTTTATATTTCAAAATATATATTGCGTTATCACATATTTTATAAATGTGAAATCCAAATATGAACTGTATGCACCATATGTATTATTGCATAAATTTCAATTAGTGTTGGGCAAAACTTAATTACAATTAATCACATCCATGGGCGACGCAGCATTTGCCTCACAGCAAGAAGGTCGCTGGTTTGAGCCTCGGCTGGACCAGTTGGCAATTCAGTGTGGAGTTTGCATGTTCTCCCTGTGTTGGCGTGGGTTTTCTCCGGGTGCTCCGGTTTCCCCCACAGTCCAAACACATGCGCTATAGGGGAATTGGGTATGCTAAAATTGACCGTAGTGTATGGATGTTTCCCAGTGATGGGTTGCAGCTGGAAAGGCATCCGCTGTGTAAAACATATGCTGGATAAGTTGGCGGTTCATTCCGCTGTGGCGACCCCAGATTAATAAAGGGACTGAGCCGAAATGAAAATGAATGAATGAATAATCACATCCAAAATAAAGGTTTTTGTGTATTGTATATATCTAATATGTATAAATAAATAAATACACATATGCATGCATATAATTGTGAAAATGTTTATTTATATTTCCATATAAAACATGTATAAGATATATATATATATATATATATATATATATATACACACATTTAAATGTCTATGTAACAAAATTTGTTATATAGTTTTGTTTCTATAAATGCGTGTCTCACATATACATATAAATATATACAATACACACACATAAATGGTCAAAAAAATGTACTTTTATTTTTGATTAATCTTTGCCCTGCACTGATATCAGATTATTACATGGCTTTCCTGCCATCAGTCATTTAGCTTGTTTCCAAATGCTTGTGAGCTTCCCTGCTGCAGCTGTTTTGTAAGGTGACATCTCATCTGAAATCAACCCTTCGTGGTTTGGAACGCACTACAAAGACAACAACTCAAGTTACCATTCATTTCAGCGGAGTTTCACTCAAAGTGGAACATGCAATATGGAGGAAAAATAAGTACTGCTTTCTAAATTAAAGTGCCGACCGGTAAAGTCATCAGATCACTGAAGCTGCTGATCGACATCAGTGTCCTGAGATAAATGCTTAGGGCTGCACGTGTGCATTGGAAATACACAAATCAGAAATGCACACATACAAGACAGTTTGAGCATAAGAAACAGCATTTATAAGACAATTCATGTCCGATTTCAAACATTCAATGTGAGCAGTTTTTAAGATAATTGCCTTTTCAGCCTGAAAAAAGAGTTGCAGGAATAAAATGTAAGCTATAAAGCCTACGTCAGTAAAAGTAATAGAATTTTCCCCTGATTTACTGCATATAAATGGTTTTTGTTAGCATAAATTAAATTGAAGTTAAGTTGATTTTTATTTTTTGTGGTGGGCAAAAATGAAAAAGCATTTAAAAATAATGTTTTGACAACGTGTGTGTGTACTGTGTATGTTTATAAATACACACATGCATGCATATATTATTAATAATATAATAATATTAATATAATATGATGCTAATTATATATATTTTTAAATATCTATGTATAGTTTTGTTTTTATGCATATGTGTGCATCACATATACGTAATAAATATATTTCAAATTAATATATTTATACATTTGTTTATCTGTGTTATCAAGATTCTATTAAACTGCAAACATCAAAAATATAAAACTTTATTAGTGTTTGTATTGTTGAAGCTAAAATACATTTAAAAAAATTATGTTTTTTATCTTGTTTTTAGTCCAAATATCTAACAATTCTTAAATCAAGAAGCATTTTCTAGACAAGCAACGAATATTGTCTTGTTTTCAGGAATAAAAATTAGCTAAATAATCTGCCAATGTGTTAAGCCAAAAAAAAAAAAGAAAATTATTTCACCCCACTGGCAGATTATTTTGCTTATTTTAGGAAAACCTCTGGAAACAAGACAATATTTTTTACTTTTAGATATTTAAATATTTTAACAATTTCAATACAACAATAACAACAACAACAATTTCAATTTAACAATATCTGAACTAGAAACAAGACAAAAACTTTTTTTTTTGCAGTGAATATTGACCTTATTCTTCAAGTAGTAGCGGGCGCAGCCATTGGCATCTTTTTGGCTCTAGACTTCTGGTCTCATTCACTTCCATTCATTTTTAGACATTAACAGCAGCTCGTTATGTTGCTTGATGTTGCAAACTACAAATCTAAACAAAACAAATCTACTTTTTATGTAAAGTCATGAACACGCTTGTAGAGCAAGCAGTTTGACTGTTTTCTGCTGTTTATAATTCCTAGTCATTTCTCCGATAGGCAACTGGTATGTTTTGATGCTGGTATGCTGGTCTTGCTGGTTTCAATGCTGGTCTTGCTGCTTTCAATGCTGGTTTTGCTGGTCTCGATGTTGGTCTTACTGGTTTTAATGCTGGTCTTGCTGGTCTCAATGCTGGTCAGGACCAGCACTCAGACCAGCAAGACCAGCATCGAGACCAGCAAAACCAGCATCAAGACCATCAAAACCAGCATTGAGACCAGCAAAACTAGCAATACCAGCACTGAAACCAGCAAGATCAGCATACCAGCATCAAAACATACCTTACCAGCATATGCTGGTTTTTTCAGCAGGGTTAACTTCACTGCCTCCTTTCATTTTCATTGAAAATACGAAACATGCCCTCTCTTTTGCTGAATATCAGTTTTAATGATCAATAATGGCCATAAAAAAAGCACAAGAAGTTGACACAATATAGGAAATAAAGGCAAGCAATCAGTCAAATGTGCAGAATCAGTGTACGCGGTTACATTAATTAATATATTAACTTATCTTTGCGCTCAGCCAAAACACATTACCTAAGTACAAGTAAAAGATTTAAAAGACCAAATAGTCGTTAATCGTTAATAGTCATAATGCTGTGAGATAAACACAAGATCAATATCGCGTTTACCATCTATAGTAAGATGAAATCCAGCAGTAGATCCTTGATGAACTGTATGACGTGCACTGCTCTCACCTGGGGAGTTGTGCTCAAAGCACCCACTGACTGCCTGGAGCTCAGATGCACGCATACACTGCAGCACATGCCAGAGTGTGTGTGCGGTCACGTGATGTGTGTTTTCAGCAGTGTAGTGTAGACGGAGATCTGTTAAGAAGTGCAAGATGAAATGCCAGTGTGGGCGGCGATCGTTTTCTAGAACTAAAATGTATTAGTGTAAACGGGGCCTGAATCAGACGTTCTAAAATGATGGCAAAAGCTAGCACGCATCCACATCGCAGAATAAAGTCAATACAGCAGAATAAACACCTTTAGTCAAAAGTCCATCTATGTCATCTTACAGTGTCACCTTTACAGGGAGTTCACAAGGATCTGAAGCATTTTCACTGACTATCCCATCGATATTTGTCGAGTTATAACTGTGTCCTGTATTATCTTTTGTTTTTCCTTTTCTGTTGCAACCCTTCGTATGTGAGTTTGATCCCCAATTGTTTCTCACAGACTCCCCAACATTTAACCCGCAATTATGATAAACCCTGGCTGACAAACAGCAAATCAGCCACTCCTCTTAAATCATCTGACTCCTTTGACAGCCAAGGGTCGTCCAATGAGGTACGGTGCTTAAAAAAAAAAAAGAGTGAAAATCAGCATCTAATCTCCGCCTCCTGCTCCTGACCTCTGTTTCTGATCTAATCTCTTCCTGTGTGGATCTGGGATTGAGTTCAGGCTCTATCTCTGGCTTTGCAGTGATGCATGGAAGTGCTCCGGCGGATGTGTTTGCTTTAATTCCCATCTTTAAATCTCTCTTTCTCTCTTGAGAAAATGCGGTGGTGGGATTTTGTCTTGGAAATCAGAAAACAGGGCCATTTTAAATCATCACTTCCTTTCTGATCCTTTCAAAGCTAACAGGACATTATTGTGCTTTCTGCACTTTTGCCACTAAAGCTCAGTGCTTGTGAGATATTCCTCTAAACTCTCTCTGGCTTCATTTAATTCACTGTAAGCAGCATGCTATAACTTGTCTTGGTTTGACATGCATTTATTCCATCCTGTTTACTTTTTGGAGTAACAAACATTTACATGAGGTTTTAGCTGTGCGCGACTGGAATAGAGGAGTCACTCCTAAACCAACTGCTGTCCAGTTAAAGGTTTTTAGCCAGGATTTCTGTTCAGTTATTAGCCCTTTTATATATTTTTATTGTTTCAAATATTTCCCAAGTGATGTTTAAGAGAAAGAAAATTTTTAATACATTTTTAAACATAATACATTTAATAACATTTGTCTTTACATGACTACTTTGTTAATATTCAGCCTAAAGTACAATTTAAAGGCTTAACTAGGTTAATTAGCTTTACTAGGCAAGTTGTCTGATGGCAGTGGTTTGCTCATAGTCTTAAAGGGCCATGAAACCCCTCTCTTTCGGTTCAAGTCTACCCAAAGACACTAGCTGTGTCTCATTTCAGAGGATGCATCCTCCGAAGGATGCATTCGAAATGCGCTGCGTCATTGCGGCACGACAAAGGCTGTCTCACTTCAAAAAAAAAGATGAAGGCTCCTTCAAACGCAGCCTCCAAATGCATCCTTCCTTTCCCAGGTAATGAAGGACACATCTGGTGGATCCTTCGCGGCCTTAAACATCCCAAGATTCATTGCGTGCTGATAACGGCAGGGCACTTTTAAAAGAAGACTCTGGATTACATGTATGAATTAGATTTATTTAACGTGGATATGTAAACACGTTACAAAACAAAACGAGTATGACATGTCTTACGAAAGACTGATTTTATAGACAGTTTACATGTTTATGTGGACATGTATGGATCAAAGGAAATATATTTACAGCTTTTATAAACCTCGCTTTGCCTTTAGATCGCTTACAGCAAGTTTTATAATCACTTTGAAAAAAAGTTATTTAAAAATTGTATTACTGCTTATTAACAGCAGCTGTTACGCTTGCTAGGTGACGAGATCTGTCCTCTGTAGGCTAGATCGTCTCATTTCAAAACGCTCGGTTCGGCCTGTGTGGACTTCGAAGGACTCACCTTTGAAGTCTGCATCCTTCGGAGGATGCAGTCTCTGAAATGAGACACAGCTTTCACACAAGACATGTCACTCGTATACTTTTGAATAGGGAAAAGCGTAGCTGTCAATGTGGCGAATGAAACCCTGCCTTCTAGTACAGTAGCCAATCAGTGATCGCTATAGAATGACAATCCTCCAGGGGAGGAATTGGACCAGACATTGGTTTCTGCAGATTTTGTGTGATAGGAACATTTAGAAATGAAACTAAAGAGACAGCTGTTGTTTAATTTTATTGGTAATTGGTTATATGAAATGTAATCGTAAGCTTGGCAAGTAGTTTTGGAGAATTTGATGTTTCCCCATTCAGACCGAATGCCCAAGCATACTGCCCGATAGGCGTTTCAACGATGGCCGCCGAGTGAAATTACTTGCCTTAAAGGGACTTTGGTCTACCTCAGAATTTTTTCAAAAAATGCTTCATGACGGGTGTTGAGAGTGGGCTTGGCCGGCATTCTCTTCTCCTCAATCCCTGGGTCTGAATGCAGACACAGTTAATAGAAGTACAGCAGGTCTCTTGCCCTGTCTAATCCAACCATTAGCCCTGCCGGTAATCTATAGGATTTTAAACATGTGCGAACACAGCAGCACAAATATAGGTGATGTGTCTGAATGGTACTAAACTCAACTGATAAAAGACAAAGTCCGCCATTCTCCAATTCTCGTACAGCTCTCCCGACAAAAATGCTTGCTGCAAACCAACAGCTTTGCTGTATCGGCCCGGACAGCGTCACGGGGAAAAACATGCAACAAACCCTGTGAATCATGGATTCACACATACGACCCATGCCGGGTCTCACAGCTTGGCGGGTCTGCCTTGCCTTTGGAAAGCACATGCTCTTATGAATAATTAAGCAGGGTCTTCTCATAGAAAAAGATATAAGAAAACTCGGCTATAAATAATAATGAGAAACCAACGCGTTATCACTCCACTAGCAGATCCACACTAAATCACCGATTTTGATCCTGCCCCAAAAATTTATTTAAACCCGGAAGATGAAATTAGCCAACAAAAGCTCAAAATTGTCCAGTTCCCCGCAATTAAAGCACAAATCTGTTAAAATCTCAAAAAAAAGTAGTCAAGGGTTTCTTAAACCTTTAAGGCTTAAAATATTGACCTTAAAATAATTAAAACAATTGTAAACTTCTTTTACTCCTGTCAAACTAAAATAAAAAAAAATCCAGAAAAAAATCTACATTATATATATATATATATATATATATATATATATATGTGTGTGTGTGTGTGTGTGTGAAGTTTATTTATAAACTAATTTCGAGAGGATCACATGCTTATGATTGCTTGCAGCCGGCCCCGCATTATTCAATTCGTGATTCACCAATAAGATGATTCCTAAGCCACTATAAATACCCTAGGTTCCAAATCACAGCTATCTTCGTTTTGAAGAATCCCCCCTTCCACCCCTACTCTTCCTCCTTTCCTAGATGGGTGGCACGATGGCCCAGTGGTTA
>CAIGQZ010000276.1:7090233-7124612 GCA_903798205.1 Danio tinwini | reverse complement strand
AAGAAAACCCACCAAGATTGACATGTTTATATGTTATTATTGTTATTATTATTGTTGCATAAGAGGAGCAGCAGCGCCTGTAATGGAAAGAAAGGGAATCCTGCTATTTTTATATTTATTTCAAAGTGTTTTCATGCCTAAAAAAAAAGGAAAGCATAGAACAGATTCACATTTAAGAGCAAGGGCCGTAGCCTGGTGTTTCGGTAGTATGGTTTGCGTAGGGAGGATCGGCTATTTAAAGTTTTTTTCTACCCTTTATAGAAAGATTGAAAATACAGGAAAAATACAGGAAAATAACTTTACTGGATAATAGGAGACAGCGGAGAATCCTGGAAAAAGACCATTATGAATGACATTTTAGACTTACACAGGGATAAACACTGGATTTTTTTCTAATGGCTAGATTATTTCTGTGAATAGTTTTTGTATTAATAGAAGATCCTGTAAAGGGATGTGTTGCTTAAGATTTCTTTCCCTGCTTAGGGAATTTAATTAGGAGAATTTGCTGTAAGCATGTCTAATAGCTGCTGTGAAGTGCATCTCTTTGCAATAAAAAGAAATACAGTATATAAAAAAAGTTGAGAATTATTATTAGTAATTGGGTAGCTTTACTTGAATATAGTAAAATTAAGACCTGCTTAACATGATTTAAGACCTACAACACAATATTTCAGTGAATTTAAGGCCTACAATTTTGTTTTTGAAATGTCAAGAGTTCACACAACTGATGATTGATTATGAAGTGTGTTTGGCATGCTGTCCTGGGAGAGAGCCCTGAGCTCACAAGATCCTCGAGCCCGGGGGCTCCTTCCATGCTGATTGAGAATGGCTGGATTCTCATTCATAATCAGTAATAATCCAATCCAATTTACCCTACTGCCTTATCTTCATTTTGAAAGAATCCCCCTTCCACCCCATCTCCTTCTTTTCCTCCCTTTTTTAAGGGGAGCTCTCGAGACCTATACCTAATCTCGGGCCCTCTTTACATGCTTATTGACCAGGGCTCAATTATCTCCGAGCTCAGGGTTCTTTCCCGGGACAGCATGCTAAACCTGTTATTAACGGCAAGCATATCTAAGTGTGAACTGTTGAAATTAGTTTATAAATAAACTTCACTTAAGACTTAAGACCTCGTGGACACCCTGAGCCCATAGGCTCAGTAACCTTCAGTGGTTTATTCATTGTCAGTGTGTGAATAAGGCTTATAATTATTTCACACTAGAGGCAGAAGCACAGCACAGGCAGCGTTTCAAGTATGCACAACTGAACTGCAGCTGACAACCTAGTACTTCATATTGAGGATTGTCAAATGTTTTTATTTAGGATCAAAGCATATGTGCAGCACATATTTCCACTGCACGCTGTATAACATGTTGGTGCAGTACAAATCATCTCTCAATTCAAGAGTTCACACTTAGCTGATGATTGATAATGAAACATGTTTGGCATGCTGTCCTAGGAGAGAGCCCTAAGCCCAGAATATCCTTGAGCCCGGGGCTTCCTTCTATTTGAAGGGCGAGAGGAGAGTTTGAGCTTCGGTGGGTCTCAAGAACTCTCCAACTTGTGAACTACTGAGATATATCTGACTAAGAGTTGCTTTAGGATGCTATTTTTAAGTAGTCAATGTACTTATGGTGTATATCTTTGAACGGTGGGAGGATACCGGAGAACCTGGGGAAAACCCACACGAAACACAGAGAGAACATGCAAACTCTGCACAGAAACGCCGACTGGTCCGGAGAGGGTCGAACCAGTGTTGTTCTTGCTGTGAGGCAATAGTGCTACCCACTGGGCCACCGTGCTGCCCTATCAGAGAAGAGGAAGAGTAGAGGGGGAAGGGGGGATTCTTCAAGACGAAGATGACTGGAGTAGAAAGCTCTGGTAATTTATAGTGTGTCAGTATTCATGTGATTGGTACAAATATACAGAGCTAATGCAGTACCAGATGTGTTCAATCATAAGCACGTGATCCTCTCGAAATTAGTTTATAAATAAACCACACATATGGTTAAATCCTAAATTATGTTGATGAATTTGGCATTAATGCTTTGTCTAATTAGTTATGTGCTTTGAATTGTGCATTTTTATCCGCTTGTTAAGTGTGACGTCACACGGAGCGGCTTCCTGGTTCAAGCGCTCTATCAAACTGTATGGGGAGCATACCTGCCAACACTCCCTATTTTAGACCCGTGTCCCGTATTGTTCTGTCTCCCGGAAAACTCCCGGAATTTCACCCCCCTGCTCCTCAGCATTTTTGAAACCTGGTGCTTGTGAGCGTGCTCTTCCGGTCGCGCAACCGCCCCATCTCTCCAAACCTCTCACCTTTCCCCGCTCTTCAATTCGCACATGCATCCCCCCCCCGGTCTCCCGTAATTTAGGAACCAAATGTTGGCAGGTATGATGGAGAGACTCAACAAATGGTAGTAATAAACATTTACAAAGTGATGTAATACTTTCGAAAATCACAATTGCGAAATATATATGTCCATGCCTAATATCCGTTGGCCAGAAATTTGCTACATTTTTGTATAAATTGTAAAAATATTGGTGAAATAAAGGTGAAAAACACCTTCAAGCTCTGAAAAAGATCAAACCTTAGGTAAGCAAAAGTTATGCAAAAGTAACTCAAAAGTAATATTAAGAACAAAAATAATGATATTAAGTAATAAAAGAAAGCATTACCTTTCATAAAAAGCAATTAGTTACTTTTTTGGCGGAGTAACTCCATATTGTAATGCATTACCTTCAAACTAACGTTTCCCAACACCGCTTCTCACATACTGTTTTTGAATTCTAGAAATTGGGACATACTACTCGGCAAGCATATTGATTTTAGCGTACTACATTGTATGGAAATATGTGATTTTGGACAAAGCTATGCGGTGTTGGTGCTCCTCTGCTGTCTGCACATTTGCCCTTTGTGGTGGAATCATATTGTTAACGCATTGTTGCATTTCTTAAATACGTGGCACTGACACAAGTAGTACACTAGCACAAAAACAACACTGTGTATAGACCTTATGAAGTTCTCCTTGCCTTTTATATAGGTTTTTCTCATTATAGCCCTGGAAGGTATTGGCAGTTCAGTTGAGCAAGGATCCTATTTGGTCAAGTGCATTTTTATACCAACATGGAGGGAACTGTTTCCAGCTTCATGTAGCTTCAGGCTGTCATATAGTGGAATACATGCTGCCATTTTCCAACACCGTAAACCAAGATCTTTATGCCTTTGGCCAACCTTATTGGACAATTAAACCCTGCATCTGTTGCCGTTGCTATGTACTATTTACTATTACAAGCAATTCTTCAAGAGCTCAGCTCAGACTGTGAATTATTGCAGGGCCGACGTGGGAACACTGGGGATTATGGGCACATAGGAGAACCTGGGCCTAAAGTGAGTGTCTTCATTATGCATTCTACTGATCCATATTGTTGCACAAGCCAACTCACAAGCCAGCTTGCATTCCACAGGGTGAACAAGGCATCAAAGGTGAAACGGGAATGAGAGGACTTCGAGGCCGGGAGGTAATGCATTATACAACTGAACAAAATCCAGCATTGATGACATTATAGCTTTGTAATGACATTGTCTCTTCTATTATAGGGGGATAGAGGATCCAAAGGTCTGAAAGGCCTAAAAGGAGCTTCAGGTCACAAGGTAAAATCAGCATTATTGTAATCTACTGGATTACCTTTGGAGATGTTGCAAAAAAAAAAAAAAACTACCACTGGTTTGATATTTTGTATATAATGTAATAGAAGCTGTTTTTTTTGTGCTGAATTTATGTAGAAACATTAAGATAAATGACAAAATCACTCAAAATGTCAGTGAAATTTAAGCCTGTATTAAGATGTAAACACATTTTCATGTTAATAAAGACTTTTTACAAGCTTTCACTTACTTTTGAGTGCCTTTGACTTACGATTTTGTCGTTTATCTTTATGAATCCTTTATACAAAGACCACAGACACAAATTTGTTACCCCTGAACCAATTTTAGTTTGATTTTGGATTTATGTAGAAACATATTTCAAAATAACACACAAACGAATGATGTGCAGAAGGGTTGCACAATATGCAGCGAAATCTCACGAGAAAACGCAAGTAATTTACGGTTTGTCAGTGAATAATTTGTACGAGTTCAGTCGTACGAAAATGTACAACAAGGAGGCATGGCACACAACCCCACCCCTGAACCCAACCATCATTTGGTTATGAGCAAATCGTACTAAATTGTATGAATTAGATCGCATGAATTCATACAAATTAGCCACTAAATCAAAATGTTATGAATTGCCAGGAGATTGCATTGAAATATGCAATATGTGATATTGCTGTTGAGTATTGTTATAGCGATATTTGTGATAGCTTTTCTCTAGGAAAATGTTCTAATCCCCTTTTTTAAAGCATATTTATTAATGTAATGATCATAATAAAATAAACAAGTAATAATTGGTATTTTTTTATCTAATAAACATTTCTGATCTAAAACAACTGTCAAGGTGCAAACATTTAGACACTTCTGAATGAATGAAACTTATGAATATGAATGAATAAAAACATGGGCAGATATTTCAACTCTTATTGTCATTTTCCTCTTGTCTTGACTCCCGTCATTAGTGTTTATTTTTAGCTCTAGGATTAGCTTCTAGCTAACAGAAGATGTATGAAGATGAAGATTTTCAGCTTCAGCCCATACATTTTCTTTTCAGGTGCATCCTTGAATTCAAAAACAAAAAAGTCGTCATTTATTGCACCTGTTGAATATTGCATATGCTATTATCGCGATAACAATAATTTGTTTAAATATTGTGCAGCCCTAATGTGCAGCATCACAGCTTGAAGATACTGTATAGCAAAAAAAAAAGCAATGCATTGATCATCACATGCAATAAGCACTGACATTATTATCATGCTCTGCATCTGATCTAAGGGAGTGCGAGGGTCACCTGGAGAGAGGGGTGAAACCGGACAGCTGGGGGAAGTTGTAAGTTCTGGTTTAAAACACTTTTTTTTGTTGTTATTGCTTCGATAAAATATATGTGAGATGGATTGAGTTATTGGGGATGTGAATGACTCACTCGTTCCCCACCACATCTCCCAGGGTGCAGCAGGAGAACGGGGATATGAGGGGATTGCGGGATATCAGGGAGTGAAGGTATGTTTTTTTTTCTTCTCCTCGCTCTGGATTGTTTTTTGTCTCTAAAACATTTTTTGCTGTGTTTGGGTGGAAATCTCACAGTTCCCATTTCTTCTTGGAACAGGGAAGTGAAGGCTTACACGGAGCTGAAGGATCTCGAGGACCACGGGGCCACCAGGTATAAAACCTGGGAACCTTCTGCATTTGGCTGCATGACATTTAATAACCATAGAAATATCTTAAATTTAAAATGTGAAACTTGGGATCATCATGGTTTGTTCTTATCTGTGTATTTATGTTCAATTCATTTCAAGTTTATTTGTTTCAAAGCAGCTTTACAAATAGTACTGCATTACAATCAAAAGAAAAGTTAAAGGTGCAGTATGTAAGTTTGTGTTTGAATTAGGTATTGCACTCCTTGTTCAAAACACACGCAAGCGCAGGTTGCCAGATTGACGACACCAACAGGAGTGTGCCTGACTATCAAGCCTAAAGGCTGATTTAAAGCATGTTCTATATAAAAGCAATGTCACATGATAACAGTATTTTCTATAGGATACATAAGAGAATTTGTTCTAAACATATGAGGAAAGCTTGTATTTCTCACAGCTAACTAACAATGATCACCTCAGGTGCACCTCATGTGCTTTATTCAGTGTTAAATGCTAATAATGTGAGTTTGAATGCCATTTTACAAGACATGTATTGTTATATACTGAAAGCAGCAGCAGATAGTTCACCTCAGATCTGGAAAATAAAATAAACTCTTTGAGATTGAACTTCAGACTCAAAACCAACACATATCAGTGATTCAGCATCTACATTTAATAATGTTAAGAGGTTTAATTTGTATTAAATAGATTAAAAACCTTACCATTTCACTGGAGTGCAGTGAGTGCACTATTCTGTGCTTCTGAATGGCTGTATTTACATTTCTGTTGCTTTTCGTATGATGCAAAGAGCCAAATTGCTTATCACGGCGTATCTCATCACGTAGCATGTTGTTAGGGCAAAGGGGTTATAATGTAACCTGCTCACCTACTGTTTATGTTCATAGTATTCATATTACTTGCTACTTAATAACTATCTTATGTGGACCTCTGAATCTGCGTCTCATTTCGGAGACTGTTACTGTCCATCAGAGGTTGCATTTCAGTCACAGATGCACATTTGGAGAACCTCCCTGACTGAATGAATGAAATACGCTGTTTTCCATCAAGGCAACCCGGGGTGCTGAAATATAATTGGCTAAACTGGCATTGGGTGGGTTAAAAGGACCAAAACAAAGACAGAGGTTCTGGCATGTAACATACATTTTCAAAGCAGAATATCTGACTTCAGCATTGTTTTTCAGATGAACAAGAATGTTCACTGAGCATGTTTCTGAAATGTCTGTACATATGATATTTTTATGCTTTAGAAGAGTCAAACACTTACATACAGCACCTTTATGGTTATTAGTTACCATAGGTTATTATTACTTTATTATGTACTAATAACTTTAATTAACTAGTAACTAATAGCTTTTAATGTGAAAACATTTTAGTGGTGAGAAGGTGAATTTCATGAAAAAAAAAATCGATTGGTTATTTATTTTACCCATGAATCAAAACAAGAAAAGTTCTTGTGAAAAAATACAATAAAGCCTTTTATTAGGCCTATTATTATACTTGACATTCAGTTTTTTTCACACATTACAAGGCTGGCTAAAAAAAGAATGCAAAACTACAACAAAACCCAAGATTTGGAGTTCAAATAGCAAATAAATTGTCTGCAGAGACACAAATTTGCATGTCAACAAAATTCTTTACACATGCCAGCTTTGAAAAATATGGTGGTTTGGAGAAAATTAAAGCTCATTCAGTATTTCTGAGACTGCATACAGATTCTGACCCAACTTGTGTGGATATCCTGCCATGTAAAATCCGTTGACACCACAAGTAGTAAGGCCAGACATTTGGTCTTGTGTTCATCGTGGGAATCTGACTTCAAGTTTATAATCCATCTCTGCTCTACGACAGGGGATTGTGGGAGATCCCGGTGAGCGAGGAACACCTGGAGAAAAGGGAAAGCCTGTATGTAATCACATTTCCTCATATCATGGTGCTTTTTACTGTCCTCCACTTAGCTTAATCAATCAGCTGAATGATGGAAGCGTACATATTTAACTTTTCTCCATACTTTCCACAGGGTAATCAAGGCCTAAAAGGAAAAGTTGGTGGAGTAGGGGAAAAGGTTGGTTACTTGTCACATGGTCATGACAACAAATGATTTGTTGATCCATAACTGGAATATCTTGTGCTAATTGAGATTAATATTTCAGGGTATAGTTGGTGATCCAGGTTTGCCAGGGCGAGATGGAGATCCTGGAGTTGAGGTATAGTTGCAATTTTAAGCTGAACTTGAAACATTTGAAATATTTTACTGCCATACTTTCATCCCAACTAGCTTGCTTATAATTCCATTATATTATCACATACAGGCATATCAAGGACCACAGGGACCTGAAGGGAAACGAGGACAAGTTGGCGACAGGGTAACTGATCAACCATTTTATTACAAATCTAAAAGATCTTTTGTTAAGAAAATCATTTGATGAATAAACCTTATTAACATATATTGACCTTTATTTTTATTTATGTGGCTCTGGAGCACAAAATCCGTCCTAAATTACATGGGTATATTAGTGGCTATTGCCATTTATTGATTTTTATTTTAAGCCAAAAATATAATATGTAATGGTTGCCTTCCACATTTTGTATATTTGCTACCATAAAATCCCCAAATTTTGATTAGTAATATGCAATATTTTGATTTTAACCCTAGATTCCAGATTTCTCCAACAGTTCAGTTTACCTGCATTCCTGTTATTGTGGTCTGTGGTCACATCCCAGCAGGCACTAAACCTCACATAGATGTAAAATGGATGTTGAACTCCAACGTCAGACTAACTTTGAAATTTGATTGTATTTGAAAATCAGGTTGACGTCAGAACCCAATGTGGGTTTGAGGTCAAACTCCAACATCAAGATGATTACACTACATAAAACCAACCAAAGATAAACGTCTACTGATGTTAGACTGACATTGATGGATGTCACATCATCACCTTAAAATGATGTTGGGTTTTAGTTAGGTAATGTCACAGCCTAAAAGCAACCAAATATCAATATCAGCGGACGTCTGTATTGGATGTAAGCTGCTGTTAGTATTAGACAGTAAATTGACAAAATTTTGGTCACCTGACATCGCAACCAAAACAGAACTAAAGATCAACATCATATGACTGTAATGTGATGGGACGCTGACAAGGAAGTGCGGATCCAAATGCAGAGTTTATTAGGAGAATGGTCAGGCAAGCAACGGTCAACACAGATACAAACAGATGTATACAGGAAATCCAGAGTCATGGTCAGTAAACAGACGGATGGTCAAAAGGCAGGCAGCAGACAATGTAAATAAACAAAACAACAAATCAAAGGTCTAACACGGCAAGGCCAGGCAAAGCAATGCAAATGCGTTGTAATGTCACACAGTTAAACAAGACTCAGCAGTGAAGTGTGTGTGTGAGTGTGTGTGTGTCGTTTATAAAGTCCATCTAATCAGTTCCTGAGCAGCTCCCAGCCGTGTGTGTGTGTAATCAACCGAATGAGGAACAGGTGCGTGTGAGCGGTGCATGACAAGATATGTAGTTCTTTAAAGTGGCAGATTTGTAGTTCTTCAGTGATCTGCACAGGCAGGAATGCTGGTGACCATGACATTGTGTGCCTGCTGGGATGTTTTTACAGTACACTACTATTTGGATAATTATTATATAGCACTACAGTATATGATGATTATTGTTTTAGTGATGTTGAGTTGTATACTTGCAGTCTGAATACGTTGATTTAGAACAGTGGTGCCCAAACCTTTTTCTTATTAAGGGCCAAAAGCCTAACTTAATTGAGGGTGGTGGACCGAAGCTAAATATACCAAACTGTATAACCATCTATTCTCTGATTGTTCGGTGGGCCAAATCAAAGGTTACCATGGGCCAACTTTGGCCCGCAGGCCCTAGTTTGGGCATCTCTAATTTAGATGAAGCGTCTTATGAATAACTCATTGTGTTCAACTAAAAACTATTAACGCATTTTGGTGATTTATTTGACAGAGTTATTGACAGACTGCACCCGATTCGAATCAGAATCACCATTTTAACACTGCTTTATGACCAATTGGCACCTGACATGTTCGCTTACTGTATATAATGTGTTTGAACATCGGATTTAGGGTGAAAAAGGTGAACAAGGTCCTCCAGGAAACATGGGCCCTCCTGGACTCACGGTAAGTGCTTGTGTGACGACTGCTATACAAAGACCTTCTGTAAGAACCACCTAAATATTTTCACCTTGGACTTTTACGACATAGAAATAGATTATAGTTTCTGGTAGATTTATGAAGTGCTGTGATCTCCAGGGTTCACAGGGTTACAAGGGCTCTGCTGGAAAGCCAGGAAGACCAGGATTTATTGGCCCCCCTGGAAGAACGGTGAGCTACACACACCAAAAAAAAAATCCCAAAGCTTTTGAAATAAATCCTCTTCAAAATGCTAAAATATGTCATGTCTTCATAGGGTCACATAGGAACACCAGGCAAACCAGGACCCAAGGTAATGATCTCCCTTATAAAATCCAAATCTGTCTCAGTAAAATGGTATTTTGCAAATGGGTCAACTGTGCTGGGGACAGGGTGCGATGCAAATCATATCGTTGTCTTGTAAATCTAACATATATCACTTAATAAAATTCCATCATGCAGAAAGCTGTGGCGAGGTCACTGTAGTACAGTCATTATACACGTACTACAGCCAGACATCCCTGGATAACATTATAATGCTAATAATAATCATACAAAAAAGACAGAGGCCTACATAGTATTCCTAGTGTTGTGATTTTGGCATCGATGCATATTGAATCACTACAACATGAGTATTTACAGTGAGAAGCAAAACATCTGATGTGCAAATGGACCAAACTGCTATGATAGACAAGCATTTAAACACTTGTGAAATGCATGCTAATACAATGTGTCATCAGATTCGTTTAAGCCTTGACAAACTGCTGCAATATCTTCTTGAGACTTTGGGACCTGATTCATTCACAAAAAAAAAAAAAAAAAAAGTGAATGGAGAAAAGCCAAAACACACCCGCCATCATCTGAAAGCTAAGAAGCCCAGCATGTTTTCACACTGGAGTCATGTCTGAGCAGCTCAGCTCTTCACTGCTTTTTGGCTGCATATACAGTCGCTTGGCTCTGGCTGCAGTCACACTACAAAGTGTGCTAGATTGAAACTGATGACTGCTCTGTTCTGTTTCCAGCGTCAGCCCCTCCGCTGTTATCTAAATGTCTGAGAAGATAGCCACACTTCATTTAAACATGTCCCTGAGACGAGACTTTTCATCAACATATTTGAAAATAATCAAATTTCCACAGCAGCTCTATCATTAGATGGCGAAGTATCATATGGTGTTAATAAAGCCACGTCTTTTCCTTCTGTGGCCGTCTGTTATCTAAACATCATTTTAACCTCATATTGATAGTACTCTTAACTGCTTTAAAGACACGTGTGCAGAACATGTTTTGTAAAATGTGAAAAATACTCATCTAGGTGTTGTACTAACATGTTATGTAATATCATATACACTCACTGGCCACTTACCACCTTACTAGCACCATGCTGGACCCCCTTGTGCCTTCAGATTTTGTCCTTTGCATAGATTCAACAAGGTCATGGAAATATTCCTCAGACATTTTGCTCTATATTGACATGATAGCATCACGCAGTTGCTGCAGATTTGTCTACTGAACATCCATGATATGAATCTCCTGTTCCACTACATCCCAAAGGTGCTCTACTGGATTGAGCAGAACTGATTCTGAGTTCTAGTGACTGTGGAGGCCATTTGAGTACAGTGAACTCATTGTCATGTTCAAGAAACGAGTCTGAGATGATTGAAGCTTTAGGTCATGGTGCGTTATCCTGCTGGAAGTAGCCATCAGAAGATGGAGACACTGTGGTCATAAAGAGATGGACATGGTCAGCAAAAATACTCAGGTAGGCTGTGGCGTTGACACCATGCTCAATTGGTACTAATGGGCCCAAAGTGTGCCAAGAAAATATCCCCCACACCATTACACCACCACCACCAGCCTGAACCGTTGATACAAGGCAGGATGGATCCATGCTTTCATGTTGTTGACCCCAAATTCTGACCCTAACCTGTCGCAGCAGAAATCGAAACTCATCAGACCAGGCAACATTTTGGTGAGCCTGTGTGAATTGTAGCCTTGATTTGTTCTTAGCTGACAGGAGTGACACCCGGTGTGGTCTTCTTCTGCCGTAGCCCATCTGCCTCAAGGTTGGACGTGTTGTGTGTTCAGAGATGCTCTTCTGCAGACCTCAGTTGTAACAAGTGCTTATTTTAGTTACTGTTGCCTTTCTATCAGCTGGAACCAGTCTGGCCATTCTCCTCTGACATCAACAAGGCATTTGCGCCCACAGAACTGGCGCTCACTGGATATTCTCTCTTATTCAGACCATTCTCTGTAAACCCTAGAGATGGTTGTGCGTCAAAATCCCAGTAGATCAGCAGTTTCTGAAATACTCAGACCAGCCCGTCTGCCACCAACAACCATGCCACGTTCAAAGCCAGTGGAAAATACTGGGTTTATTTGTGTCATTATTCATTTTAGTAAAAGATCCTTGGTCTGAAACTCAAATCCACACACACGTCCAGAAAGAATTTTAAATATAGTTATGGGTAGCAGAAATGTAGTAGCGAACATTGGGAACATCATGTTCGTTGTGTAGAGCGTCTGTAGAGTAGAATGAGAGCCAGAATACACAAAAATAGATCTCAGGGTAATGTGTCAAATTCCAGCGCAATTTTCCGATTAGGACACATTGAACTAAAGTGGAGTTTTACAGCCCCTTTTTCACACAAACACAATGTGATGAAAAGCATCAACACCATTTTCAGGGTTTCCTCTTAACACCTGGATCACTTTTTTAAAACTGCAAATTGCATACAATTATTAGCCCGCCTGGAGAGACGTTTTTTTTAGCACATTTCCGAACATAATAGTTTTAATAACTCATGTCTAATAACTGATTTCTTTTATCTTTGCCATGATGACAGCACATAATATTAGACTAGATATTCATCAAGATACTAATATTCAGCTTAAAGTGACATTTAAAGGCTTAACTAGGTTTATTAGGGTAAAGTTAGGGTAATTAGGCAAGTCATTGCCTAATTACCCTAAACTACCCTAAACTTATCAAAACTAATATTGCTTAAGGGGGCTAATAATATTGACCTTAAAATGGGTTTAAAACAAATTAAAAACTGCTTTTATTCTAGCCGAAATAAAACAAAAAAGACTTTCTCCAGAAGAAAAAAATATTAGAGGAAATCCATAATCCTGGACCAGGCTGTATCCTGTAATCCTGTGCTGATGGTTGAGAGCATGAGAACAATTCCTGAAAGACCCCAGCGACAGACGAGTCTCCACATTGATCCGGTGGGCCAGCCTGAACACCTGCCAGTGATCTACTCACACCGGCAGTTTCTTCACAATGAACATCCAGCATTCTCCAGCCTCCGGCACCTATGCAGCTCTGCATAGGAAGTTTGGCCAGAGGAGAAATGGTTGTGCCCAACTGAGCCTGGTTTCTCTTGAGGTTTTTTTCCCTTCACTTTGGTCAATTGGTGAAGTTTGTTCCTACACTGTCACCACTGGCTTGCTTGGATTGGGACTTGTGGAGCTGCATATCGATTGATTTGCTCTTCGGTGTTTGGACATTTAGCAGTGAAAATTAAACAACACTGAACTGAACTAAACTGTAAAAGTGCTAGAGAAATAAAGATAAATTGAATTGAAATACTGTGAAAATGTTCTTAATCTGTTGAGAAATATTTAAAAAAGAATAAAGCCAGAAGAGCTAATAATGTTGCCTTGAATTGTACGTTGGATTAAATAATAATAATGCAATTGCTAACATTAACGCTATATTTTTCAGGGTGACACTGGCATTACTGGAGTCCTGGGAAGTAAAGGGCAGAAGGTAGTTATTGACTCAAATGCATTTCTATTCCATTATCATATGGTTATAGTTTCTCACAATGCCACATTGTTTTCACAGGGTGAAAAGGGAGTCAAAGGACCTAAGGGCAGGGTAAGACAGTCTGACATTTTAGTTTGATTATCAAAATAGATAATCCTTAAAAGTATTAGCAGCGATTGGTTTGATCTGTCCACTGTCACAACAGCAGCAGAAATCCAGGTGGATTACATTTACAAAGTTGGATTTGGAAACAACCCAACTGATGGTCACCTCAGCGTATTGTTTGAGTGCCATTTTGTCTTTTTTTCCAGGCGTGCTGTTGAGACATCATTCAGAAATATGTACACAATATAAAAGTGTGCTTGCTTGTTTATGGGTGCGTTTGTTTGTTTTCCAGATAGGAGACGGTGGTGTGCCAGGGCAACAGGGAAGCCGAGGAAAGCGAGGGCCTGTTGGAGAGCAGGGTAGAAAAGGTCGCGGAGGCTCCAAGGGAGTGAGAGGAGATGGTGGTCCAGTGGGCTTTCAAGGCCAACCAGGCCCACCAGTAAGTCTCAAAATCTCAGCTATTAACTTCGTTTTTTTCCAATGTAGATATTTTCAGAAAAAGTGTAAAGAGGAAGTGTCTGATCACTTAAATTGGAGAAATCATAAAGCTTGGCTAGGTATTATGCACTGAACCTCTACGGAAAATATCTACTACTGTATGTCACATTGCAATACACTGCGATATATTATATAATGTATAATATTTAAACAAGTATTCAGACCCCCTTCAATTTTTCTTTCTTCGTTATATTGCAGCCATTTGCTAAAATCATTTAAGTATTTTTTTTCCTCAATGTACACACAACACTCCATACTGACAGAAAATAAACATGGAGTTATTGACATTTTTGCAGATTTATTAAAAAAGAAATATCACATGCTCCTAGGGTATTTTGACCCTGTGCTTTGACACTGATATGTTGAACTCAGGTGCTGTCCATTTCTTCTGATCATCCTTAAGATGGTTCTACACCTTCATTTCAGTCCAGCCGTTTGATTATACTGATTGGACTTGATTAGGAAAGCCGCACACCTGTCTATATAAGAGCTTACAGCTCACAATGCATGTCAGGGCAAATGAGAATCAAGAGGTCAAAGAAACTACCTGAAGAGCTCAGAGACAGAACTGTGGCAAGGCACAGATGTGGACAAGGTTACAAAAACATTTCCGCTGCACTGAAGGTCCCTAAGAGCACAGTGGCCTTCATAATCCTTAAATGGAAGATGTTTGGGACGGTCAGAAGCCTTCCTTGAGCTGGCTGTCCTGTCAAACTGAGCTATCGGGGGAGAAGAGCCTTGGTGAGAGAGGTAAAGAACAACTCAAAGATCACTGTGGCTGAGCACCAGAGTTGCAGTTGGGAGAAGGGAGAAAGTTGGAGAAAGTCAACCATCACTGCAGCCCTCCACCAGTCGGGGCTTTATGGCAGAGTGGCCCAACACATAAAACTAGCATGGAGTTTGCTAAAAACACCCAAAGGACTCCAAGATGGTGAGAAATAAAAGTGGCATGGTGATGGCAGCATCATGCTGTGGGGGTGTTTTTCAGCTGCAAGGACGGGATGACTGGTTGTAATTGAGGGAAAAGTTAATGCGGTCAAGTACAGGGATATCCTGGATGAAAACCTTCTCTAGAGTGCTCAGGCCCTCAGACTGGGCTGAAGGTTTACACAACACCTCCGTAAGTGTTCTTGAATGGCCCAGCCAGAGCCCTAACTTAAACCCAACCGAGCATCTCTGGAGAGACCTAAAAATGTCTGTCCACCGACATTTACCATCCAACCTGACAGAACTGAAGAGGATCTGCAAGGAGGAATGGTAGAGGATCCCCAAATCCAGGTGTGAAAAACTTGTAGCATCTTTTACAAAGACTCATGGCTGTTGATCAAAAGGCTGCATCTGCTAAATACTGAGCAAAGGGTCTGAATACTTGTGACCATGAGATATTTCAGTTTTTCTTTTTTAATAAATCTGCAAAAATGTGAACTGTTCTGTGTTTTTCCGTCAATACATGGTGCAGTGTGTACTTTCATGAGGAAACAAATGGCTGCAATATAACTGAAAAAATAAGGGGCTCTGAATACTTTCCGTACCCACTGTATAGTGAAAACATGCCTAAAATGCAATAATGGAGTAAAAGTAGGGGTGTATTATATTAATAATGTCTACGAAATGTAGCTGATTTTCCAAAAAAAAAAAAAAAACATGCCTTGAAAAAGCATGTCTGTGTGGGTTTGTTTATATTTGTAAAATATGATATAGCTCAATAATATCACACAAGCAAGAGTACCATAGACGTGATCACAAATGTGAACCGTTAATACTGAGTGAGTTACATTTTAGACAATGTATTGTTCTGTTTCACTAACAAACAAAGCTGGAGACAAACATCTGTATGTCTAAGAGCAACAATGTGGTGCTTTATACCGAAATCAATTTGTTTTCGAAAGCGTCAAATGAACCAATGAACCAATTTCTTTTTTTGTAAAAACAGTGACTTGTTTTATTTCTACACAAATTAGCTCTTTGGTATAAACTGTTTAAAAGAATGATTCAGTGAATCACTCATTAAGGACTTTCCACCACCTAATGACAGGCCTAAACCAGCCAATGCAGGGAAATATTGTTTAAGTATTGTTAGAATAAAGAGAGAGAGAATTAAATCAGTGCTTTAGATGCATTGCCTTTTGGTTTTAACTGTAATTCGCCCTCATCAACTAGATAAAGCAGAGTTGCTGCCACCTGCCAGAAAGTCCTTATGTTTATCTCGTCCTACATAAGCAACAGATGATCCAGAAGCAATTTTAAAATCAGCCTTTCCTTTCCTCCGGATTTAACCTTAAACAAATGTCTGTTTAGGTTTTGTTAAGTGCTCTTGTTTGCATTTCACCAGCCGACTGACAATCACCTTCAGACAAAGCTTTCAAAGCTTCTGAGAGATTCTGCGCTTGTGGTCCTTGGCACAACATGCATGCAATGTGTGGTAACCATTTTAATGTCAAGATCGCTAATAAACGCGTTCTCATTAGTACAGCTTTCTCTGCAGCTCGGGGGCAAGGGTTTCATTTAGTGTGGCTGTAAATTCATAATGAGGCTGGTGAAATATTGTTGGCTGTATTTGTTTCTCCTTCATTTCACAGCCACCTAGACTACCACAGGCGAGAGGTGCACTAATCTGGGCTCTATGTTTCAGTAGACATGTTTCCATACAAAGATGCCAATTAAATCGATGCACTTAGAAATTAGTGAATAATGCTGCGTTTCCATCCAACGAGTCAAAGAGAACAAAATTGTCACTTCCTGATAAACTGGTGGCAATATCAAAAAGAAAAACAGAATTCGCTGAGGTAGGATTTTTTTTCTTATATAATAAATGACTTGCACCTCAGAGGACAAAATGTGGTATATTTTAGAGGAGTGAGATGCTCTTTGGGAGCAAGATAGTTTTAGACATAGGCAAAGTTGGTCTGTGTAACCTTTGATTTGGCCCACCATCCTATCTGAGAAGATAGAGAGAATACTGGAGATGGTTTTGAGATTGTTAATTCAAGTATTATGTAACCCCTTGTTTGTTTGTTTTATTGTTAAAAGCTAACTGAAATTAAATGCTGTAAATAAATCAGATTTTGTGTAAACATACACACTGTCACCTGACAATGAAGAGACTTCTGAGCAAATCAAGTCTAATGCAGATTCTGCTTGACTACTGTATTCAGCATTGAACTCCACTGTGTTATAAATGTGTTTGTTTATGATTTATTGCAATAAGTTATCATTGAACAATTATACTGTGTTAGTTAATATGATGTAAAGTGATGTTTTCTATTTATTTTGAACTATTATTAAATAAATTAGGAAATTACACATGGCAACTTTAATGTAATATAGATAGGTAGATTTATCTTCAGCCCATGGCTCTCATTGATATTTGGTTTTTGGCCCTTTATATGAAAATGTTTGCACATAATTATAATAATAATTAATATAAAAACATATTTATAATAATACTGAACCACTTGGGTCGTCGATCAACCCGCTGGTTTGCCCATTAATGTTGTTTTTAGCCACAGCCATATCACCCTGCAGCCCAAGACCAGTAACTCACTGAAGCTAAGCAGGGCTGAGCCTGGTCTGTACCTGAATGGAAGACCACATGGGAAAAAAGGTTGCTGTTTGAAAAGGTGTTAGTGAGGCCAGCAGAGGGGTGCTCAACCTGCGGTCTGTGCGAGTCCTAATGCCCAGGTATAGTGAAGGGAACGCCACATACTGTTAGTGAGCACAGCCTTTCAGATGAGATGTTAAACCGAGATCCTGACTCTCTGTGGTCATTAATAATCCCATGGCACTTCTGGTAAAGAGTAGGGCTGTAACCTGAGTATCCTGGCCAAATTCCTTCCATCCGCCCATACCCATCTTAGCCTCCTATTCACAGAATTGGCTCTATCACTGTCTCTCCACTCCCCATAACTGGTGTGTGGTGAAGTACTGGCGTTGTTGTCCTGCAGCTGCAATCACATCATCCAAGTGGATGCTGTACACTGGTGGTGGTGTGGAGAGACCCCTCCTCGTGATTGCGAAGCGCTTTGAGTAAATGGCCACACACAATAAATGCACTTTATAAATACACACATTGCATTTTTATCATCACATGATCTTTTATAACAAAATCACATGACTTTTTATAATGCGCATACTGGAACGTATTCGGTAAGTAGGCTTTCATTGCAGTTTATGCACATTTTTTCCTTATCAGATAAAAAGTGTACTCAATTTTTTCCTACTTCATTTTCAATGTATGTGCATCTTGGCTTTTTTTATGAGATATTCCAAAAGGTGCATAAAAATAGGTGTATGGAAACATAACTAATGTAATGGTCTCTTTTTTAGGGCCCCACTTTCCCCGCTCAACATGTTATCGAGGTCTGCAAGCGCGTTGTCCTGGAGCAGATGTCTACATTCGCCAACTCCGTGAAAAGAACATGTGCAGCCGTGTGCCCACTCTATGGAGATGTGCCAATGGGCGCCCCAGGTCCCCCAGGACCAAAAGGGCCACCTGGACCACCAGTAAGTTTTCCACCTCTAAGAAGAATAACCCTACCACAGCTCTGGAAGAGTTTCAGTTTTGTTAGGTCTTGAAAACAAAAGCATTTTGATGTGTTTTGGTTTAGACTAGGGCTGCACGATATTGGAAAAATCTGATTTTGTTCTGCGATAAATATTGCAATATGAATACAATTTCACAAGATGGTTTGTTTTCTAGGAGTCAAACTGTATTCATGTACAGAAATTGAGTATTCACAATGCAAAAATGTATAGTTTCCAGTCTAAATATCTACAAATTCTTAGATCAAATAAAAATATTGTTTTGTTTTCAGTCAAATTGAACAGTTTTCCCTTAAAAAGAGTGCAATTATCTGCCAATGCGGTTAGTAAAATAATCCTGTTTTAACTTTGAAATGTGGATATTTGGACTAGAAACAAGATAAAAATTGTAAAAGTATTGATAAAAATTGTAAAAGTATGCAAAGTATATATTTTTTTTTGCATGAATCATATAAATTCTGTATAAATAATTAAGCACAAAAAAACTTTGTTACACATCCAAACATCATATTTGTTGTGCCCAAATGAGGCACATGCAAATTATAAATCTTCACTCAACATAAATATAAATCTTGACTCTAGAAATGTGTTCTGTGGCTCCAAGTCAACTATAGTTCAGACTCAACACTGCATATCTTGCGATGGAACTGTTGTGGATGTGCACATTGCGATATCTCTGCTGAAACCATATATTGTGCAGCCCTACTTTAGACAGTTCGCACATGCGAGACCTGTTTTTGCCATAGTAAACTAAGGAAGAACATGCTCCATACATCAACTTTCGTCCAGGCCAAGTTTGATACGTACATACTGTAGTGTGAAGGCCTCTAGAGAGCGTGCAGTGGTGTTTGGCAGTATAGGTTGGAATTAAAACATTCAGAATTTCCAAGTCCCCGTGAAGACGAATAGGAAGTCGCAGACGAGGCACTTGCTCTGTGTTGAATGGTTCTTGGAGAGAATCCCACCTTCACTGGAGTGGAAAGCCTTTCCATATTTCTCAAGAAAATCTTTTTTTCAGACTTCTCAAACATTTTCACTCAAGGGGCCCAAAGGCCGATAAAAGTTCACAGAGCCTCAAATTCAAACATGTAAAACGTAAAAGCTTGTAAAATTGAGGGTTGTGAAAAATCTGCACACAACAAAAAAAAAAGAGGCTTTCAAAACGTAACCCTCGTGTTGTTTTAAACCTGTAAAACATCTGTGGATATGTAACAGATGTTTGGTGATTATCTACATTACAGGTTTCTATACAGTATAATAAAAAAGCACACATTGCGGCTCCGTCCACACCGCAATGGATTTAATTCGCAAACATTTCATATTGTTTCTGCCTTTCACCAACATGACATCAGTTTTGTCGATTCCTTGACTTTTGGTAACAGGTTACAGAGTGGGGAAAGAATAAAAAATAAAAATCACGTAGCTGTGTGGTTAAGCAAAACAATACTTATATGGAAACCATAACATCATTGTACCACTAAAAAGAAAAGCCCAACACGTAATAACCAGTAACAACAACAATGGAGCTGTGTTTACTAGCACTATTACTACAAAATCTGGTAACGCTAATCTGCAATTACCAGTTACATGTGTCAGATATTTGATACACATGAATTCGCCATCATCTTCTTGTGTTTATGTCTGTACTAAGCACTTTAGTGTGTCCTCCACCTCTGTTTGTTTACAGCACCACATACAGTGTGGCATATGCATTTCAACCACTGATCTACAACCCCAAATCAGAAAAAGTTGGGCCGGTATGGAAAACGCAAATTAAAAAGTAGTAATTTCTAAATTTATGTTGATTTGTATTTCATTGCAGACAATGCAACACACATTATTAAATGTGGTCCTCATGACTTTTACAGTTTTTTATTTTGTGAAATTACGCATTCCAATTTTAGTTCTTGCAACAAATTTCAAAATAAGTTAATACAGTAAAGTATTTACCACTCTGTAATGTTGCCATTACTTTTCCCAACACTTAAAATACGTTTAGGGACTGAAGACACCTAGTGATGACGTGTTTCAGGGGTAATTTTGTCCCATTCTTCCAGCAAACAAGTCTTAGGTGGGCAACATTATGAGGTCTTCGTTGTCACATTCTGCACTTTAAACTACGCCACACATTCTCTATTGGAGACAGGTCAGGACTGCAGGCAGGCCAGTCAAGTCTCTTCCTCCACAGTCCGGACTTTGTAATGTGTCCAGAATGTGGTTTGCATTGTCTTGTTAAAATATGCGTCACTGGAAAAGGAGGCAGCATATTGTGCTCTATCTCTATGACACCACTACTGACCCAATACCATGACATACCCTGGCTTTTGAACTTGTTGCTGGTAACAGTCTGGATGATCCTTTTCTGCTTTAATCCAAAGCACATGGCATCCATTTCTCCCAAAAAAATGCTGAAATACTACTTACCACAGTACACATTTCCACTCTCTGAGCCCGGAGAAATGCTTCTGGACACTTTTAACATAGAGCTTCCTTTTGGCACAGTACAGCTTTCACTGGCATTTGTGGATGTATCTACGCATTGTGGTACTTGACAAATGTTAACCAATGTAGTCCTGAGCACATGTGGTTATATGGCTTATAGATGAATGAAGATTCTTGATGCAGCGCCGCCTGAGGGATCGGAGATTACGGTTGTCCAGATTTTTTGATTCCTGATTCCATCTTTTGGTGACGTTATGCACTGTTGGAGGTGAAATATCCAAATGTCTTTCTACAATACTTTGAGGAACATAGTTTTAAATATTTCAATAATTTTCCCACATATGTGTTGGCACACTGGCGATCCTCGGCACATTTTTGTTTGCAATAACATCAAATTGTTTCAAATAACATCAGTACTAATCAATTTACCTGATTACTAGCCTTAAATTGCTCCTGTCCCAACTTTTGTTGGATTGTGTTGCTGTTCCGAAAGACAGGAAATGATGTATATTTACAAATGAAATGAAGTTAACCAGACAAAACATGAAATATTTTGTCGAAGCAAATTGGGAAAATCACTACTTCTTTGGGGGGCGTTTTCCATACTGTCCCAACTTTTTGATTTGGGGTTGCACTGCAGATCATTGATTACAAAATAGTTTTCCTGCTCCATGTGGACACAGACATTTCTAGAGATGACACATGTATGGACGCAAAACATTTACAATCCACAAAAGGAAACAAAGAAAAGCAATTGCTAGCTTGTGGGAGTAGCCCGTGTGAGAAACAGCCCTAAAGTTGAGATAGTTTGTGGTAATTGGTAGATTTCTGGTTAGATTCACACAGCTTCTATCTTTTTAGGCTTGATCAAGGCTGCTTACGTTTATGACAAGTATAATAAGTTGGGATGGACAATATAATAGGAACTTTATTGGAATTGGCTGATATTGGGTTAGTTCTAATAGTTTGCATCCTATATTTTGCTGATATGCTAATAAGATGACATGATCAAAATCTGCAAATGCCATTATTATAGGGTGATCCTGGCATTGATGGGCTTAAAGGAGAAGTGGGGCAACAGGGATTCTATGGAGAACCCGGTGACCAGGGCAGACAAGGCTCAGCAGGTAAACCATACGCACACTCCACTACACATTGTAAAAACAGAAGTCTTCGGACAGGCGCCGATACAAGGGTGGTCCTCCATCTTAGTCCCTTCACATTAATCACATGCTACTGCACTGACGTCAGACGATGCAATAAGTCACAAGCGGAGACTGTCCCAAAATATAGAGAAACAATAATCCTATTAAGGGTGTCTGGCAGTGTTCCTTTTGGCCGTGTTCATGCATGATGAACTAGCATAACAAATACTTCTCAGCTGGGAAAGCAGTCCAAGTGAAGCCTCACAAGGAACTGCTGTCTTTTGGAACGTGATGTGTCATGGAATAATTATACATATGCACATGTGTCTTTAAGTAATGTCACTCTGCCAGCATCAGAAGAGAATAGCTTTATTAAACATGAGCAGATGTGTGACTTCTCTGCTAAAAGGTACTAATGAGTATACAGGTGTAGCTGAAGAATAGCTTAAATACAGCACTTAACGATAAATATGCTAATTACTCTACCATGTTTTGATAGAATACAATAGCACAAATGTAAAAATGACAATAAAACAGACAGATTGTTTGTGATTTGTGGATCTGTGCCAAGTGAACGTGCAAAAACTTGCTTAAAGCCACCTTGAAATCAAAACTAGCCATATTGAGTTTGTTAGCTTACATTTTTAGTTTCGTGGTGAACAATTCATGTGTGCATGTCATTAAGAGCAAAACAATAGTTTGAAATCTGAAAATGGACGTCCTGTTTGTTTTCAGTTCATTCTCAGATTAGGTCTGTCTGAGGTAGTGGGTGTGGCTAACATACTTAACCACGCCCCTCCAGCTTTCAGTTTTGACAACAAACAGAAATGGTCAGGAGGAGGAGTCTGTGTCTGTGTTTGGCCCGGTGTCCTGGCCAAATTCCCTCTATTGGCCCTTACCCATCATCCCCATCCACTGAATTGACTCTATCACGGTCTCTCCACCTAAAGCTGGTGTGTGGTGAGCGCACAGCCGTCGCATCATCCAAGTGGATGCTGCACACTGGTGGTAGTGTGGAGAGACACCCCTCATGATTGTGAAGCGCTTTGGGAGTATGGCCATACACAATAAATGCGCTATATAAATACACATTACAGTACATGATGGCTGTTCATTTTAATTATATATTTTTGCTACAGGTGACAGAGGAGAAACAGGAGACAAGGGAGCTAAAGGCTACGGCCTTCCTGGGCACATTGGGGAGCAGGGACCAAAGGGTAAAGTGTTAATGAATTAGATTGAACACCTCGTTAGGGCTGCACAATATATCATTTCACCATCAATATAACAATGTGCACATAGGCCATAGTCGCATCGCAGGATGTGTAGTGTTGAGTTTTTATGTTGAGATTATAGTTTACTAGGAGCCGCAGTTCAGAACACAGAGGATTTTTGGAGTCTCTGAATTTCAGGCACAAGCATTTAAAGTGTTTAGACACATGAAATTGTACTGATTGTTACTCTAACAAAAGATTTATTAATACAACAAAGACTATACAGTGTTATTACATTTGATGATTCAATTTCTGCCCCTAAATACAGTGAAATATTTCACTCCTACCTTTCCAAATAACCCCATAATCTTCCAGAATAATTCCAATTAGTCTAAATGAATGTATTCTTTCCAAAATAAAGCTAGTCATGCGACCTGGGGAAATTTTATACATATCACAGTATAAAAATCGCAGTAATCGCAAATTTTTCCAATATTGTGCAGCCCTATCTCTTGTCATAAAATCCCATGGAATCAAATGAGAGTCCAACTTCAATGTTAGTAGATCATTTTAAGCACTTTTTTTATAACTAGGTCAGCGTGGACGACCAGGCCGAGCGTTTGATGGGCAACCGGGTCAGATGGGTGAGAGAGGCCATGTTGGCCAGCTTGGTTTACGGGGACACCCTGGACTTCCTGGAGTTCCTGGAGTCTGTCTGACGTCTGGATGTGCCTTACTTAATGCTACTTTAAGCAGACCTCCACAACAAGTGCCCGAGCAGGCACTGCAACGAGCATCTCAACGGTCATCTCAGCGAGCACCTCAACGGGGATCTCAGAGGTTTAGAGGACGCCAATGAAAACATTCTTGAAAGTGACACAGAGACGTTTTGGTCAATGTGTGCATAGTATGGCGGAGGAATTAGAAGCTGAAATTGTGTCAGGAAAGGTAATTGATGTAAATATAAAACCAAAACCAAATATTTGTCCATCAAAAGACTGAACTTCTGATCTAACACTGTCAAATGCAAAGCTGTCACGAACTGTAAGAACCATTGGGTGTAGGGTTACATATATGGTTTATATATATATATATATATATATATATATATATATATATATAGTCAAAATGACCTGCACATTGCTCAAGTTTATGTTCAAGTGTTTATTATAAAAATGAAACAAATTAATATATATTTTACATGTTATCTGCATTTTTCGCCCATAAAATTGAGTGGGCTTCAAAATTAAATTTGAAATAATGTCTGTCGTCTGGAGTTTCTTACAGTGATGGGACAAAAGAAAGAAAAGAAAAAAAAAAATCACCTTTTTTGCAGTGTGTATGGTTTCTTTAAGTTGAGGTTGTTTTTATTTCTTTAAGAGTTCCAGATGATAATTATTTCATATGCAAATATATGTCAATCACCAGTGTCTGTTTACACTTATGTCCATTTAATTTTAAAACAAATATTAAATTCAGATCCCACTCTCTTTAAAAGTGCATCTCAGGATGCATTATAAAATAAATACAAAACATAATTGCATTTGTTTTTGATAAATTATATTTGTACTGATTTACAATTGTAAACGTTTCAATGCTGTTTAAAAGAAATCTAGATCACAATGTTCCCTAAGTGTGTTTTCACTATGTTAAACTCTTACTTTAAATACTTCAGTGTTAATTTAACAATGCATTGGAATGAACCGCCAACTATTCCAGCATATGTTTAACAAAGCGGATGCCCTTCAAGCCGCAACCAAGTATTGGGTAACACCCATACACACTCATTCGCACACATTTATACACTACGGACAATTTAGCTTACCACATGTTTAAAGCACATGTGTTTGGGGAAACCGGAGCACCCAGAGAAAACCCACACCAACATATAGAATACCACATAGAAATGCTAACTGACCCAGCTGAAACTCAAACCAGCGACCTTCTTGCTGTAAGGGAACAATGTTAACCACTGAGCCACCGCGCCGCCCAAATCGTATTCATACACAATTATATGCATGTAGAACTGGGCGATAAAATCTGTATAATATTTATTGACCGAACACCATTTTCAATATCGATAAAAAACAAAAATTGATATGAAGTTTTTGTATAATGTGCTGTGCCAATGCCAATAAGCTTAGGGTGCAAGTTTGTCATTTCCAATGGAGGCGACTTGAATGACGTGCAATGGCAGACTAATTACCTCAGACAAACACAGCACACTCAAACAGCAGCCGTTGATTTCTCCATTTGTCATCCTGAAAATGGTTGATGGTTGCCTAGTAACAAGAAACGTCAGAAAAGCGTGAGCGCAAAGTCCATTGTAAATGGTCAAAGAATCCACGTGCACGTGCTTGTCACTTCAGGTCAAAATAACAACACATTCGACAATGAGTGCCGTAAAGGAGCAGTGAGGAGATTGTAAATAATATAGAATGTAAGGATGTCACCAGAGTGGCTTTTTGGCTTCTTTTCTTGTGCATCCCAGCCACTAGCTCTGCATCTGAAAGAGTTTTTAGCATAGGGTGTGTGAATATAGTAATCTGTAATGTTGCAGTATGCATTTGAATAATGATGGCTGGTTCCTTTACTTGAAAGCTCAGATTTGATGATCATAATTTATTTTGTTTACAGAGTTTGCGGTTTACTGTATCATTATTATTCACACCTTAAACGTTGCCTTGATTTTTCAGCATTTACACTTCACCATTGCACAAACTTTATTCATCAAGTTTGAGTCTCTTGAACTCTTATGTTTATTTTATGAAGAGATCAGATATTTTGTTTAAATATTTTTGTTTTTGACTATTAAATCTATTTACCTTAGTAATGTTGGTAAATTAAAATAAAGTGTTTAAAAAAATCCTAATATTCCTAAATGGATTGTTAAAAAACAATTATCGATATCGAATTAAACATGATATTGTGATATATCTATATATATATATATATATATATTTTTTTTTTTTTTTTTTGCAATATCGCCCAGTCCTATATTCATGTATTCAAAAAGGGCTTAAAACTATGAAAATAACAGTAACATTAGTTATGAGCAACATGTAAATATAATTACATGCAGAAGATTTATATTTGAGGATGAGGCAGATTCAAACTGATAAATGAATGGGTCGGGATTAAACTGGAGTGACAGCAATTTCCCATTCGCTTTTACAGTGTCCTGTAATCACTCAGCAACAGCTCCATTTAAAGCTTTTATGTTTCCAATCACAACAGAAAACACTCAAGTCATGTAGTAGTGTATATTAACATGTATTAACCAGTTCCCTGTAACATACCTTCATTTCTTAATTTCTTCTGCACTTCTTGTCATGAAAAACATTGATAAGCAGTACTTGTAAGTCTTATGCTTTTCTGCCTCTTGAAACACCAACATTAGCCTGTTAACATGTGTTCTGCACGTGATGGAAGGGTATCAAAGTGATCTGAAGAGCAAGAGAAAACACAGACGCTCTGAGAAGAAACAAAAAAGCCTGGATTCTGCTTTGCATTACTTTAACACTCCCAACGCATTGAACAAAATGTGCAACGCATGCTTATTAGTGTAAAACTGTATTAAAACTGACTGCCAAGATGATTTTTTTTAGTTTGTTTATTATTTTAACATAACCAGGGTATATGCAGGAATCCTAAAGGAAATTTCAACACCTTTTAAAGACTTTTTAAAGACCTTCTCAGAATATTTTAAGACCTTGTCGCCACTTCAAGTTCTAATCAGTATTAAACCTTTAACTTCATAAACAGTTGCTAATAAACAGTTGTAGTTAAATAAATGAATGGAGCACAACCATGCAACAGAACTCAGATAAGCTCAGAAGAAACAAACCTTGAAAGAATAAATTAGGTGGTTGTTTTCAGCGACACTGTTTAAACTCATCTTTCTCCAACCAGGATTACGCAAACTTGCATTATCTCATTTTGTCGTCTGTTTTGCTCTATGGTTTCACTACACGTGGAGAGCGTCACATCACCTTCCCGCATTTGTCGCAATTTACGTCAAAATTCATGTCGCAAATGACATCACCCGGACAGAGAAGCTTGGCTGGACGCACCTGGCCCGAACCAATCGAGCAAAATAAATATATTTATGCTATTTTTGGAGTCAAACACTTTGGACAACGCTTAAACAAAATTTAAGACCCCATAAAAATGGCTTTTTGATACCTTTTAAGGGCCTTAATTTTCTTTTAATACTTTAAGACCCTGCGGACAGCCTGATAATATAGCAGTTCATTTGCAGGGGTGCACATCACCTTTTTGAGTACTCTTCTCAGTACTCTTATATAAATAAATAATATACTACATAAATGAATCATAGATGGCACGGTGGCTCAGTGGTCTGGTTTCCCCCACGGTCCAAACACATGCACTATAGGGGAATTGAATAAACTAAATTGGCTATAGTGCATATGTGTGAATGTGACACTGGAAGGGCATCCGCTGCATTAAACATATGCTGGATGAGTTGGCGGTTCATTCCGCTGTGGTGACGCCTTATTACCATGTTTTCCGTCTGACACCACCTGCGAATGGGGCGTAATCGCCAAGGGAAGCATCAGCCAATCAGATCTCTTCATGCAAATTCCCCAGCTCAGACAGTAGCCGATTGTGGACTTGATTCATCGGCTGATGCTGCTATGATGATTGCGTCAGCCCCAACTTCAGACACGCCCTTAAGCCGCCTTTCCACTGCAAATGACAAACGACAGACCGGAAGTCATTCATTTCCAATGGAGAGTAGTCCAGGAGCTGTGTGGAGTTCCGATCATTTCCGTATGCAGAAAATTCGGATCTGATTTGAGCTGCGGATACTTGAAATATTTGAACACCTGCGACTAGAGCGTATGTGACCGGCCAATGTATTCCAATGTTGTCCAAGCAGGTCTGTGTGTGCGAGATGAGAAATAGGAGAAATAGAACATTTCTATTCATGAATGTGTAATAAAATATTATTTTTAATGCTGTCTCCACATTCCCTCCAAAATCTTTAAAGGTCTATGAGTTTCTAGTATTCATTCATTCAACCATGGTGAATGCATGTAGAATAAAGGCTCTTCTTGCACTTTAATTCCGACACTTCAAGAATCAGCTTCCCTCCCATGGTGCACGACAACACTGAAAATTCTGTGCGATTGCCACAAGGAGGCGTATTCCGACAGTCGTGTGCAGTGGAAAGGCGGCTTTAGTCAAGCATTGACGCTGAAGCCCCCTGTGAATTGATTACTGTTTTAATCTAGTAACATAAACTGGATTTGATGATGTTTATGTTTTTATATTCGTATACTCGGAGGCTACGTAATGCTGAATATTCTTTTTGTTAATTGTTCTAATTGTTATATTGTAAAACGATAAATAAATAATAATAAAAAAGTCTTCTAGGGGCGACGCAGTGGCGCAGTAGGTAGTGCTGTCACCTCACCTGTGTGGAGTTTGCATGTTGTCCCTGTGTTCAAGTGGGTTTCCTCAGGGTGCTCCGGTTTCCCCCACAGTCCAAAGACATGCGGTGCAGGTGAATTGGGTAGGCTAAATTGTCCGTAGTGTATGAGTGTGTATGGATGTTACCCAGAGATGGGTTGCAGCTGGAAGGGCATCCGCTGCGTAAAACATATGCTTGGCGGTTCATTCCGCTGTGGCGACCCCAGATTAATAAAGGGACTAAGCTGAAAATAAAATGAATGAATGAAAAAAGTCTTCTGCAATACATTTATGAACACAGTAAGTACATTGCGATTACATAGTACTTCAGGCCACCTAATATAAAGGGGCACCACAATAAAACATTTTTTTTTTGCTGCCTGTTTGACAACTACCCAAAAACCTTTAGTTTGTTTTCCCTCCTTAATGGAAACTGCATGTAGCCATTAAAGGTTTGTTGCCCTTGTTATCTTAAGGTCTGTCTTTCTCATACTATTAAGCAAAGACTTAACACAGTCTGCTGTTTCAAGCGAATGACTTTGAACTTTGGCTAAATAATCGAGGCCTCTTTGTTTTGGCAGTGTGTGTCGGTAGCACAGTAATGGGTTATAATTCCATGCAATAAACGGCAATTAACGTGATCACTTCTGCGGTGTGCCCGGGAGATTAGTGCGGTGTGTATTGCAACAACAAGTGATTATGCTGACAGAGAAGACGGAGGGACAGAAGCAATAAGAGTTTCCATGGAAGGAATCGGTGAAATGTTTTGAGAGGGAACACCATCAAGCGTGTACAGTTCTCGTGCACATAGTCTGGGAAATGGCTTGTTCTAGGAAAATCTTTGTCATTGGAGTAGTTTCCAGTGTATTCTTGCTTTATGATTATGTCATTGCAAATGTTAGTGCCAAGGCAGGATAATGCTGTGTTGATATAAACAAACGGTTACTTTCACAGCAGTCTGATTTCGAGGCTAGGATGCACGGTTTTATATTTTGCGTCTTTTCCGCATGCAAGTCCAATATTGCTGATAGAGACACGCCGCTTGTGCGCATTGACAACATCGAAGCTTTTCAGAATGTCGCGAGCCACGGTGACAAGAATATACACATTTCAGTGGACTAATTATCTCAGACAAACACAGAACAAGCGAACACTGCAGTGCTTTTTAATTTTTTTCAGAAATAAAACATGTTTCAGAGTTGCTGCAGTGTTTTGTCAGCTTGTCATCCTCGGGGAAAACGGTTGATGGTCGCCTAGCAATCTATGTCAAATGTTGACTGGTTCACGGTAGTGCAGTAAGTAGCACAATTGCCTCACAGCAAGAAGGTTGCTGGTTCGAGCCCCGGCTGGGTCAGTTGGCATTTCTGTGTGGAGTTTGCATGTTCATCACTTTTATTCACTTTGAATGGGTGACATGAAGCGTTGCCGAACTGAATTGTGGAATCGTTGCTCGTTGAGATTTTCTCAACTTTTCAAGTGCCAAGGGAAGTGTCAGGCAATCAGGGGTGCTTTCCGAAAACCGTCATTAGCCAACTATGGTCGCAAGTTCCGTCGTTACAAACATGGTTATTTGATTTGGCGTTTCCCAAATCCATCGTTCCAACGAACATTCCCAAACTGTGCCGCAAACTTGCATGCTTGCAGATACAACTCTGGAGCTCTAGTTCTATTCGTTTAGAACATTGCAACATTTAAACTTGGAATTCTAAAAAAATATATAAAGCATTAAAGTCATCACTATTAGGTGTAATTTGCTTTCAAAGTATTTTTACAGTCTTCATGTTTACAATTGTGCTCCCTTCGCAGTGCACTTTGAAAACATTGATGTCATTTTGAACACAGCCGTGGCTCATGACCAAAGCTATAGGTCACCTATTATTTAAAAGCAGAATTTGTTATGTCTCCAAAGCTTGTGAAAACAAAAAAACAGCATACGTTAATGCTTTTAATTTATAGTAGCTTATTTAGTAAGTATCTGTACTGTACATGACATGGGCCTGTTGGTTAGAACATTTCTGCAGTGGTTTACAAGTGTCAAATTGTAAAAGTTGACTTTTCACAAAAATAAATAAACAATATCCTACTTAATAATAATAATAATAATAATAATAATAATAATAATAATAATAAAAATAAATCATCATCATTATTATTATTAAAAAGTAGAATTTTTTCATTTCCTAATAAATAATGAATATTAAATTTCTTTTCTTAATAAATCGCTTCATTATTTATTTATTTATATGATTTATATATGATATTAGAATACGTGTTAGCTTTTGTAAGTGATTTTATGTTAATTTAGAATAGAATATGTAATGTTCTCAATAATATTTGTAAAGGAAACACATGCCCTATACATGCCATTTACATATATTTTAATTAATATGGAAAGCAAGTGCATGTTTTTACCAAAACTAATATTGTATTTTTTTTAAATGTGTGTGCGTGTAAAACAATATAATTTGCACAAAGAAATGATGGCGTTCTTCTTTAAAGAAATTGTTACTCCACCCCGTTCAGTGCATCATTATGGGCGTTTTACGTTATAACTAAACTTCAAACGACGGATCTGTGACAGAAAAACTACGGGTTTTGGGAAACACTCGTCACTACATTGTTCTTTTCCATCATACTATGATAATTCAATCGCGAGTTACGTCGGTGTTAGGAAACGCACCCCAGATCGCTTTATACAAATCCCCCAGCTTAGACAGCCAACTGCAGATTTATTTCATTGGCTGATGCTGCTATGACCGCATCAGCCCCAACTTCAGACACGCCCTCCGTCAAGCATTGACGATGAAGCCTCGTGTGACTCGGGCATTAAAGTTGAGAAATCCCTAACTTCTGCAGCAAGCAACGCTGCTGAAGTGGTGCCAGTGGACCCACGATTTAAAAAATTGGCAATAATTTAGTTAATCAATTCACCCATAGTGCATGTGTTTGGACTGTGGGGGAAAACGGAGCACCCGGAGGAAACCCATGCCAACACAGACAGAACATGCAAACTCCATACTGAAATGCCAACTGGCCCAGCCAGGACTCAAACCAGCGACTTTCTTGCTGTGGAGGCCACAGTGCTAACCACTGAGCCATGCACCGTGCTGCCCTTTTTTAATTTATAAGAGCTGTATTTTATTATGAAACTACAGTAGGTTTTGAGAGTTGGCTTAAAAAGTTAATACAACAGGTACATGGAAAACAAACAAAAAAATGACTGACGTCAATCCTAAATATATTATTTTATTCAAATACATACCACATCACTTCAACAACCCACATATAGGCAATGCACAACATGAATATCCATTCCACATGATGGACAGTTAATTTTTTATTCCATATACTTTTCCTTTAGGTTATCTTCATTTTGAATGACATGGTAAACTTCCATAACACTCCATGTAATGTGCTTGTCAGTGTTTTCCACAATTTCCTCATTTGATAATAGTTGGCTTGAGCATTGCAAACTACATAACCACACAGCAATTCATCATTCCTGCAATGACACCTCACTTCTGTTTTTTTTTTCCTCACTCGGGGAACAAACATGGTGCTCAGTTCACGGTCGTGCCTTTGTTGCCATTTTCCAAACTCAACAAAACATGAAGTATTAAGAGTCCAGCTGTAGCTTTCAGTTACAAGAAGCCCTGTGGGAGGATACCCATTACTTACAACAGGACTCTCCCAGACTTCCAATTGTTAATGCATCAATTACAGGAAAATCCTGGCTGCTCTCCTATCATAATACTGTTTGTTTAGAATGCAGAATTGATGGAACTAGAATACACACTGTGACTTATTGGAGCCTTTAAAGAATGGTTTTAAATAAATGTACAGTATCACACTATGTCATAAATAACTTGGTGCTGTTGGTTAAGTGTATGTTGTGTTATTTTAAACACTATGAATTATAATATACTGATTATATTTATGTAATTTCTCTTGAATTTTAGTATTGTTTAAAAGTTTTATGTAATCATTTTTCCCAACATATAACTTTGGTGTATTTTTAGACCATTATCATATGTTATTTTGATAGATTATCTTCAGATTTGGCTTCAGTACAGACTAATTGAATGCATATGCACAAATAAAATATTGTAAAGCTTCCTATATATCAAATATAAATTCAAATAAAATATTTGTGAGGTGCACCATACATGTTATGCACTGTATATAGATATATAGCCACAGCATTCCCAGATGTAGCATTTGTCAAGTAGGAATCTGATCTGTCAGGCTAATATCAACAGGTGGACTTTGTTTGAACCGCATTTCCTAAAGAATTGGCTCATGTTAAAGAACTAGACCAAGTCCATATCAAATTCTTCACATCATTTGAAGTGTGTTGATTAAGGAGACATGTTTAATTTGCTTCCTGTGAAGCTTAGGTGGGATTGAGGAACATGCTGACAGTGACAAGAATGAATCCAAGAGGATGTGGGCGTATGCTTCTTAGTAATTGAGATGTTGGAAACTCTGTGGGTGTAAAGAAGAACACAGCTTGTTCTTTCATGACCTACAGGATCTATCCTATTTAAAAGTACTTGTTCACATTTAAATTAATATTATGTACTACATTTACATTTAGCAGACGCTTTTGTCTAAAGCGACTTACTACTGATGAGGCATTCAATGATTTATCAAGAAGAGACAACACACACACATGGTGCTAATCATACAAAGGAACTGTTAGTACTCAGAGGATTAAGTGCCAGAGTAAGGAGGGGGGAGTGTTTTTTTTAGAGAGAAGAGTGTTTCTACAGGTGGTCTGTCAAGTCCAATCACAGAGAATGGTCTGAAAAAGAGGAAATATCTCGTGAGCGGCAGTTCTGTGGGCGCAAATGCCTTGTTGGTGCCAGAGGTCAGAGGAGAATGGCCAGACTGGTTCCAGCTGATAGAAAGGCAACAGTAACTTAAATAAGCACTCGTTACAACTGAGGTCTGCAGAAGAGCATCTCTGAACACACAACATGTCCAACCTTGAGGCAGATGGGCTACAGCAGCAGAAGACCACACCGACTGTCACTCCTGTGAGCTAAGAACAGGAAACTGAGGCTACAATTCACACTGGCTCACCAAAACTAGACAATAGAAGATTGGAGAAACGTTGCCTGGTCTGATGAGTCTCCATTTCTGCTGCCACATTTGGATGGTCGGGTTAGAATTTGCCGTCAACAACATGAAAGCATGGATCCATCCTGCTTTGTATCAACGGTTCAGGCTGGTGATGGTGTAAGGGTGTGGGGGATATTTTGGGCCCATTAGTACCAATTGATCATCGTGTCAATGCCAAAGCCTACCCAAGTATTGTTGCTGACCATGTCCATCCCTTTTATCACCACAGTGTACCCATCTTCTGATGGCTACTTCCAGCAGTATAACGCGCCAAGACTGGTTTCTTGAACATGACAATGAGTTCACTGTACTCAAATGGCCTCCACAGTCACCAGGACTCAATCCAATAGAGCACCTTTGGGATGTGGTGGAACAGGTGATTCGCATCATGGATGTGTAGCTGACAAATCTGCAGCAACTGTGTAATGCTATCATGTCAATATAGAGCAAAATCTCTGAGGAATATTTCCAGTACCTTGTTGAATCTATGCCACGAGGGATTAAGGCAATTCTGAATGCAAAAGGAGATCCAACCCGGTACTAGTGAAGTGTACCTAATTAATTGGCCAGTGAGTGTGATAGGTAGGTAGGTAGGTAGGTAGGTAGGTAGGTAGGTAGGTAGGTAG
>CAIGQZ010000276.1:7052733-7090223 GCA_903798205.1 Danio tinwini | reverse complement strand
GATAGATAGATAGATAGATAGATAGATAGATAGATAGATAGATAGATCTAAAAAAGCGTTCTTGCAGGACTCCCAGAGTTCATCAAGATTCTCTCGATTCATCTTCAATGCCTCCTCCTTCATCTTACCCCAGACATGCTCAGTAATGTTCATGTCTGGCAACTGGGCTGGCCGATCCTGGAGCACCTTGACCTTCTTTGCTTTCAGGAGTTTTGATGTGGAGGCTGAAGTATGAGAAGGAGCGCTATCCTGCTGAAGAATTGTCCCTCTCCTGTGGTTTGTAATGTAATGAGCAGCACAAATGTCTTGATACCTCAGGCTGTTGATGTTGCAGATCTTCTGCACGCCCCCATACTGAATGGAACCCCAAACCATGATTTTTGCTTCACCAAACTTAACTGATTTCTGTGAGAATCTTTGGTCCATGTTGGTTCCAGTAGGTCTTCTGCTGTATTTGTGATGATTGGGATGCAGATCAACAGATGATTCATCAGAAAAATTCACCTTCTGACACTAGAAGTCAAGTTATTATTTGTTGCTCTTACAACCACGACAAGATGTTTGTCAGGTAGTGTAGATCAAATAGAATTTTGATCCAGTGAACTATTTGATTTTACTGTCAGGATATAAACTGAATTTAGTAATGATTGATCACAAATACATAATAATAACTGGATGTTCTTGTTTATGCACAAAAAGCTCTACTGGATTTTACAATGTTCAAGCTTTTATTTTATGATGTGGACGAGGCTCCAGAATTTTTTATGATGAAGCAAAAATGACCAACTTCATTTGATCAGATCTGAGTTACAGTCCATAGCTGTTCCACATGAATAACATGGCTGAAATGATCCAATTTAAGAGTATTTAAAAGATTTGGCCAGAAATCTTTGCGCTCAATATAGCACAGAAGAACACAACGATGTTCTGGAAAATCACAATAAGCCAATATTTGTAACTCGCAAGTGCCAAAATCACAACATGCTAATTTTCAGCTTTCAAATCGTAGACGTTTATCGCTTCCAATAACACATCCACTTCAATAAATTTGATATTCTGGAGAGGATAAATTGTCATGTATTCAATCCTACTCAGCATAAACCTGCTTCTGATGTCTAAATGTTCTTTAAGAATAGATAAGCTGCAAATTTTATTATATAAACTTTCATTACAATCTAAAACAGACTACTTAAAATCCAAATTTACAAGTTCCTTCAAGAAATGAATCAGAATTCCTTTGTTGTTATCAATTAAAGACCACACACACATACACATATAGTGAAAATAAAATCAATCTGAAAACCAACAACATACTGCACAAACCAACAAACAGACAACAGCTTTCTATATCACGAGAATGTGAAAGCATGTTTCTTTATCTACCCCCCCCCCCCCCCCCAACATATTTATTCTCGCAGCTGTCATACACAATGCGAACCTTGGACGAGTATCGGAATTACTATAACTTTCCTTCTGCTTTCACAAAAAGGGGGCTGACTCCTCTAGTGCAGTTCTCCTTATCTGTGCCTTATTTCAACCTCTGTTGACAGAGAGAGAGAGAGAGAGAGAGAGAAAGAGAGAGAGGGATTTGGAAGGTGAATGGAGAGGGCAGGCTCACATCTGCAAGTCTGCAGCCTCCTCAAACCCACCTCCTCCAACTCTGCACTCTGCACAGCCCTGACCATGGGACACCAGACAGTGTGAGTGAGGGGGATTTTATTCATTATTGAGTCCCGTGCACATCAAACTCTGGTAAAATCTTTGATTTTTCTCTGCTTAACAACTGCGATGCATTGATAGTCTTTATATCTCTAGTGTTTACACTTTGCCTTTTGGTTGCAACCAGCATGCAGAAGATATTTTTTCACACCTCATGATCTTATGGCTACCCCAAGAGATGAGGTCATTTCTTTTTATAGAAATGCTTGACATTTATACAGATCTGCATTATTTGATGGTGGTGCTGTTAAGGGTTTATCTGAGAGCAGGGTTGCATTAAAGCATTGCTTTTTTTTGAGAACATCTAAGAAGATGCCTGAAAAACTGCATGTGCATAAACCCTCACATGCTTTGCCCTTTCTGTCAGCATCTTTGCAAATCATGTTGACAGCCTGCATGGTGAATTTATTAGGAAGGGTTATCAGTTCCTGACTTGTGCCACTGTCACAAGGGAGGAATGAATGGAATTATTTAACAAGGCTTTGTCCGGGCACCCGGTCTAAGTTATTCAGTCTGTAGCCTTCTTTAACTCATAAGTGTTGCGTTTCCTTGTTGAGGTAACACCAGTAATTAAAAAAGGCTGCACAGAAGAGTTAGGAAAGCATCAAAATGGAGATTCTCCAACAAATATTTGCGAGTAGCACATGCATGTTGATCATGTGTGTAACTTGGTGGAAATTCCCTCGTAACAGCTCTGTCCTCAGTAGACCGTTGAGGTTACGGTCCTGATTATGTGAAATCATTTTAGTGGTCTCTCTGATATAATGTTTTGGCTATTTTATTAGAGTCTAAGGAACTTGGCCCCCCATTTATTTTCCTCTCATGTTGGCAAACTAATTGAACATGCCTTACAGCAGTTGTTGATTTTGGTATTGAAACCACTGCATTACAATAGCACGTTTATAGCTCTGCAATGGAAAACAGGCAGAAAGGTTTTACTAAGACAATGGCTGCCAGTTAGAAAACATGAAGATAACTGATCCAAGACAAGCCGTACACAATAAATGGGGAGTAGCTACAGATGTGGAGCGAATTTATGACAAATGCCTTTCCTGGGAAAGCGGCTAAATAAAGCATACATATCTGGCACTTTTCCTACTTAGATACGAAGAGGTTCACGCCTCATCTGGAGGACAGGGAGGAATCAGCTGTTCAACAAGGGTTTCCTGCACCCCATATTCAGTTGGACGAAACCCATCAACGTGAAATAAATCTTAAGCAAGTTTTACTACAAACACAATCAATTACTCATGTTGAAATTCCACTGAGCTTTCAGTGTCATGTTTTGGAGGATACATGCTAAAGATATATTAGGCTAAAATTGGGGGGGGGGCAATTCCTTTTGGTAGCAGACAATGTTTAAACATGTCACATTCCAGCTACATTATTTCTCCTTCATCTTGACCTGGGACTGGAACCATAAACTGTCTAGAGGTCCCCAATAACTTCCAAGGTCAATGAGAAGGTTATGGTGCTGGGAAAAGCCATATGGCTAGAGGTACATACTGGCAGACACACATGTCTTTCCAGTTTTTGTGCAAGACCTGTGGTCATTAATTCCACGAGAGTAATGGTGCATTACAAAACAGTCAATTCAAATTCGTTCTGCGCTGTCCTTTTTTCCTGTCTAAAGTTGCTTTGGCTTTTTCACATGAACAAGCTTGGTCACTGTCCAGAACTACAATATTACTGGAAGGGGGAAAAACCCTGGTTCTGAGGAACAGTGCGTATTGGGGGGTTTGGGTGCTTAGCATGTAGACAAGCTCGTGAAAATAATGGAGCGTTCCACATACCTCCCCTTATGCTGGGCTTTGCAAAGCACTGGAGCGAGGACTAGTTTCACCATGGCTGTCTTAGGTCAAAGAGTGGAAAACCCCAGTCCTATAACTCGCCAAGGCTGAAGGATGTATAAAAGTTTCACTCGTGTTCTAGTCATGCTCATGATCTCTCAACTGTTGAGGACAGTAACTTTCATTGGGAATCTCTGGTTGACCACATCAATCAGTAGGCCAAAAAACACCCTAACCCCCTTCCAAAGGGAGCATATCTGGTCTTCATTTAATATGGTGGTTTTTTCATAATGTCTGCAGTTCTTTCTCTTTCTGGAAAGAGCACGCAGTTTCCAACAGGAGCCAGAGTTAGATGAAGAGCTTTTTCAAAACATGACATGATTCTTCTTGGTAAGACTGTGAAGTAAAAAAAAAAAAAAAGTTAATGGAACTAATTCCTGCTCAATGCAAGTTAAGCTCAATCAACAGCAGCACTTGTGGCATAATGTTTACTCAACATGGGCTCATTATGAAAACATAGCACCATATAAGTTTCTGGAGATCACAAATTATGTAGCCACAAGTACGTATGGCTGCATTTCGTCTTTAAAATAAATGATATTTGGCGATATGACGCCTTTTCGCACTTACCAGCTGACCACATACCTCCGTATGGATGGCTTTCCTGCTTTTACCAGTTTGTTAGCTCGCCATGTACATGTTTCAAGCAGACTTGAAACAAACAGAGGAGTTGACCACGGCAGGGTTCCAGTCTGGTGAAGAACAGTTCCAGAAAGCGGGTAAGACAAAAACAAAATCCAAAAAATTAAATAAACAAGTAAATAACAGGGTTAGAATGTGGTAAAATCAGACAAGGCCTTTTTTTCTGGATTACTTTTTGAAAAAATGTTGTTTGGGTCTAAGGAAGTGGGTGGGCGGGTCAATCGGTGCTTTTGAAAATACTATTGGTTAGGTTTAGGGAAGAAAGAAGGTGGGTCAGTCGATTGGTCAGTCAGTCAGTCATTCAGTCAGCCAAACAGTCAGTCGATAGCAGCCTCTGGTGGAATTAAATGTGAAGAGCAGGCGTGAATGGCACTTGCAAGAGAAATGTGAGATCTGAAAATGCGTACACAGCGGCTTTTGTGGGATTTGCGAAAACAAAACCTGCAAAAAAACGTAGCTCCTGGGATGTATTTGGCGGTCTCCAGAAATGTATATAGAGGTATGTTTTCAGAATGAGCCTGGGTTGTGTTTATTACCACAAAATAATTTTCACACCTACAAAAAGTGAATAACGAATTTATGACTATAAATTGTTTACTGGTTCAAAAGAATAGAATCAACAATAATTAACAAGAATTACAGACAAGTTGATATTTTATTTGTTGCTGTAATCAGAATTCGGCCACTTGCATAGAATGTTGCTTTAAAGAATTGCTGTTAGCTTAAGACATTTTTTAACAATGTTTTGTCCATATTAGAGAGGAGTACTACATAATACTGTGCCTTTTTCTCATTCCAGTCACAAAAAAACCCATCATTTCCATTCTCTGGTTTTCACACCAATCCTAGAAATGCACAACCATCTTTGTTAGCATGGACCAAATTAACCACATTACCCTTGCACAGCAAATGCAATAAAACTGCAGCTCAACTGTTTTCGTTGAGATGTTTACATTGATTACAAAAAGCATGTCATTCATTTAACAAACCTATAAAAACTAAACATCTGCAAATCCAATGGCATTCATGTGAAGACATCTAAGAAATGCATGTCTTATCTTCATTTCTCTTCAGGTGCTAAACTGGAGCTTGGTACTTCAAGAACATGGGTTGCAAAATGAGATCCATGCATTTTGTGTTTTGGTCTCTTTACTTCATGCTCCTTCACTTGTTTTGCACAGCACAAGATGAGGACATGAGATTGAGTAAGCGTGCTTCTCTCATCTTCATTAGTGTATGTTGCATGAAGACTATTGACTCAGATAACCTCACCTAATAATGATCTGATGTTCATCGTGGCTGTCTTAATGCTGAGCAATTGCAAGAATTCCGGCAACTCTTTTAGATTAATTTGATCCTTCAATTAGCATTAGAGGGTCAGTACTTGGATAGGAATGATTATCACATGCATAGAAACTATACCTGTAGGTCAGGGGTCACCAATCTCATTCTCGGAGAATTTAGCTCCAACTTGCCTAGACACATCTGCCTAGAAGTTTCAAGTATATCTAGTAAGACATTGATTAGCTTGTTCAGGTGTGTTTGATTAGAGCTGGAGCTAAACTCTGCAGGGTGCCGAACCTCCAGGAACAAGATGGTGACCCCTGCTATAGGTAATAGAATATCCCATATGTGCCCCGTAATGCAAGCAGCTGATATGGGTCAATACACCCTACAAAATCTCATCTTCATTCCTCAATTTCAGGTTGTAGGACAGCACCAAGTGACTTAGTATTCGTACTTGATGGATCATGGAGTGTGGATGATATAAATTTTGAAATTGTCAAAAAGTGGTTGGTGAATATCACCATGAGTTTCAACATCGGTCAAAAGTTCACCCAGGTTGGGGTGGTGCAATACAGCGACGACCCTTTTTTACATATACCCCTGGGAAAACACTTCTCAAGCAGTGACCTCATCAAGGCCATGGAGTCTATAGAATACATGGGTGGGAACACCAACACGGGAAGGGCTATCAAGTTCGCCAATGACAAACTCTTTGCCCTGTCTGAGCGAGGTCCGAATGGCATTGCGAAAATCGCTGTGGTTCTGACGGATGGGAAGTCACAAGATGAAGTGCTGGCAGCTGCAGAAGCTGCGAGGAAAAAGGGGATAATTCTCTTTGCAATTGGAGTCGGGTCTGAGACCGAAGAGGCACAGCTCAGGGCTATCGCCAACAAACCATCATCAACCTATGTTTTTTCTGTTGAAGACTATAAAGCTATCGCAAAGATCCGTGAAGTTATTAGGCAGAAGCTGTGCGAAGGTAAGCCTCAGTGTAATTTCTCCAAGCTTTCATACATCAGTGGCTGGATTCTCAAATTCATTTGAGTAATATTTTTCACTCCACAATGAAATTGCATACATTACTGCTTTGAGCTTCCGCAGGGGAGCAAGACTTTGTTGCTTTACCATGTCATGTGCTAGTGTAGACAGGTTTACAGGATCTCCAAGTTTGAGCCGCATGCATAATTTGGTCACAGTTTGATTTATGACTTACAACATCCAGGTGTTCTGAGTACATCGAGCTGGCAGTAAATTGTCCATAAGTGTGAAACTAGGATCATGCATTACTGAAGGCCCTTCAAAGATTGTGACATCAATCTCCAGCAAGCTTACAAACAAGCCAGTTTGATTATTTAAAAGTTCTGCAAAAAGCCAGTAATTCTGAAATGTTTATAGATTGCTAATCCAATTTGGCAAAGCCAAATGTCAAGTTTGCACAGTTCCCTCCAACTGAAATTATTTAATTACTGAGGAATCAGCTGGATTTGCAATTTAATCCGTTGAAAAGCAGAAGCAGCACAAAATTAAGTGTAACAATGGCAGAAAAGCAGTTTTAAATGTCAAACTTGATCATCCACAACTTGAATTGGGTAGGGAGGATATTTCTCTAAAGAATACTTTTCTAACAATGGATTACTCAGCAGCAACTCCACAAAGACTTGTTAAAAAGGCGAAAATACAAACTGGAGTGCAATATAGCCATTAGGTTGGAAAAACTGCTCTCCATAAAAGTTTGCAAAGACTCCAGAAAGTCTTTCCGGACACTGGAAAAGTTAACGATTAAGACACTTTATGATAGAAGAGGTCATCTTTTGTCTGGTATTTGCAATGGCGGGGACATTCTTTAGTCCGATTGCATATTTGCACAATGTCCAGTGTTCCACGCCAAGGTCTTCCTACAATATTTTAGACTAGTCTCTAAGCCAAATAAAATAAACCACAACATTCCATAAATATTTAACCCTTTCCAGTCGTTTTGTTCTCACCATATACAACACATATTGTGGTAACATTGTTATTAAACCAAACCGAACTCAGAGAACTTATAGGCCACTGTTCATTATATAATATGCATGCATTATTTTTCATAGTCTGGCAATTAGCCTTGTCTTCTCTGTTTAATCTACTTTAGAGACTGTATGTCCAGCAAAGATTGCAATCAATTCTCGAGATGAGAAAGGCTTTGACATTCTCCTACACCTCAACTTGGCTAAAAAAGCCAAAAAGACACAAGGATCTTTTTATGGCAGTAAAGCCTACCAGGTGACATCCCGAGATGACCTGAGCGAGAGTACTAGGTAAAGGCATTTTTGTTATCAAGTCTTTCTGGTATTCCAATTGTACTCTGTTTGAATAAAACAACTTATTCATCTTAATGTCCATAGGATGTTGTTTCCAGGTGGACTTCCTCCTTCCTATGTTTTTGTGGCCACGTTGAAGTACAAAGGCTCTGTGGCTATAGAGGAGTGGGACCTATGGCGGATACAGACTAAAGATGAAAAACCTCAAATGGCTGTTAGCCTCAATGGCCTGGACAGAACAGTGATGTTTACCACCACAACCAGCAAAACACCAAGCGGAACTCAAACTGTGGTCTTCACTAAATCACCAGCTAAGGTAAATGCACAGCATGACAGAGGAGTTTTGGAGCATTCATGAACTCCATGAACACCTTGTTTTTATCACGGCTGCTCACCAGCATACAGTTTTAGATGATTTTGATCCTCAGTTGAAGTCCTGCTACATTAAATACATGCTTCTTGATGCTTAATCAGTACTAATTTAGTCTTGAAATTCATGCATCCCAAAGTTGGATTCAGCAGAGATGATATCTCAGACAACCATCATGCGGAGCCATCCCTTAACCGCAGGCCAATGTCAGACAAGCGTATTGGACACCAGACAACTAATCCCAATATGAATAAAAAAATACATCCTAAACTTTATACTGGGGCATCACGGTGGCGCAGTTGGTAGCACAATCACCTTACAGCTAGAAGGTCACTGGTTTGAGCCTGGGCTGGGTCAGTTGCCATTTCTGTGTGGAGTTCTCCCCGTGTTCGCATGAGTTTCCTCCGGGTGCTCCAGTTTCCCCCACAAGTCCAGAGACATGTGGTACAGGTGAATTGCATAAGCTAAATAAATGTGTGAGTGTGTATGGATGTGCAGCTTGAAGGGCATCCGTTGCATAAAACATATGCTGGATAAGTTGGCGGTTCATTCCGCTGTGGCGACCCCAGATTAATAAAGGAATTTAGCTGGAAAAAAAAATGAATGAATGAAACGTGATCCTTTTTATTTCCTTTCATACACTTTATAGACTTATTCTTGAGTATTGAAAATATAAGCACCAAAAGGCTAGGCCTGTCACAATAATCAATATATGGACTTATGGCATAACACATGGACATGACCTCAATCATTTTTGGTGATGCAATATATATTGCCCATACTTAAAAACCAATTCTAGTAACCTTTTAGCCTTTTAGCATCTCTATTGGAGGTGACAGTGTCAGTATGGATAAAACAATCTATAGTATTTACTACTAATTACTTTAGTGTATTATCATGTAGGTTTCTGACAGCTGAAAATAGATCTGATATTGCAGCCTCTGTTATGTTTTACCTTGCATTTTTTTGTTAACATGTATTATTATTTATTTAGCATATGCGTTTTCACATTCTTATTCCAATGCCTAATTATTAAATTGTTAAAATGACTATAATTAAATTTTCTCAAGAATATAATATGATGTGGTCTTTGGAATGTTGCACTTGCATTGTGATAATATAATATTGTTATTCTGGCATAAAATGGTCTTAAAATGACAATAATTCTGTTCATCGCAATATATTTTGGTGCAATATATCGTACAACAAAAAATATATTGTGACAGGCCTAGAAACGGCTACTAAAGGTTTACTGTTTTAAAAAAAATGGTTTACTCATATGTTCTTATATTTAAAGGGATAGATCACATAAAAAATACTAAAGAAATTCTTACATTTTTTTTTTTTTTACCCTTTATTAGTTCTAAACCAGTTTGAGTTTCTTTATTATGTTAAATACAGATATTTTGAAGAATGCTAGCATGCTGGACATCCATAGTATATGGTTTTCCCACTATGGAAGTCAATGGTTACTCTTTAAAGGATGTAAACTTTACTAATGTAATAACTCTTATGAATTAAAAGAAGAGCAAAATCTTCATTTTGCTTTTTTAAATGTATTTTACAGAAATTATTTGATGAAAAATGGCATCAGCTGCGTCTTTTAGTGACAGAGGAAGACGTCACCCTGTATGTTGATGACCTGGAAATTGAAACTTTGGCGCTGGAGCCTCCTGATGGTATTTTTATCAATGGGAAAACACAGGTTGGGAAGTACGTTAGCAAAGAAACAACGGTACCTGTAAGTATATCATTGACTTCTCTGATGTTCTATAGGCTACCATTGTTATGTTGTTATTCTATTGTTATTACATGGTTTTTGTCAAACCTGCATACATTGCACAGGGCTTTGTTTGGAGTGGTGGTACAGTGGTTGAATGTTTTGCAGAACAAGTTTCAGAACAATCAATACAGTGTGTCAATACAGTGTGGAAATACAGTATGTTACTGTTATCTCTGAAAGTATGGCAGTTCAGCATATTACCAGACACAGGATATTAATGATACAGGGCAAAAAAATCTAACCCTTAAAGAGAAACAAAAAAAATATTTATTTTTATTTGCGTAAAATGGCTAGAAGGCAATATCTATTGCTTTACATCAATTCAACATCAATGTCATGTATAATAGGCCCAATATAACTAATTGCAATGCAAACAATATGGTATAACATTTCACAACAACATGCATCTATAATTAATAGTCATAAAGATAACATGGGAAATCTGGCATGCTTTAGTGAGAGATTTTTGTCTTCTGGTAAAAACCTCTCTCACTCACTTTCCTTTTTGTCACCACAGTGGAATGAACCTCCAGTGAAAAAAACAACCATTTTTAAGTAAAAAGACACCAAATTACTATTGTAACTATTCTATTCAATTTATGTTTTTACAATGTAGATTGTGTCAAAGCAGCTTCACATAGAAGATTATAGTAAATGTAAACAGTGTCAGTTCAGTTTTCAGAGTTTAAGTTCAGTTCAGCTCAGTTCAGTGTGGTTTAATAATCACTACTGAGAGTCCAAACACTGAAGAGCAAATCCATCAATGCGCAGCTCTACAGATCCGGAACCATGCAAGCCAGTGGCGACAGCGGCGAGGAAAAAAACTTCCCCAATTGTCGAAAGTGAAGAATTAAAAAAACCTCGAGAGAAACCAGGCTCAGTTGGGAACGACCATTTCTCCTATGACCAAACATCTTGTGCAGAGCTGCAGTCTAGGTGCCGGAGGCTGGAGAATGCTGGACCTCAGCGAAGACTCGTCTGTCCCTGGAGCGTTACAGGAATCAGTCTCATGCTCTCCACTCTTCCATGATCACCACAGCAACTGCTCAGGATACGGCCTGGTCCAGGATTATGAAAACCTTGGGATCATCTCGTCTCTGGTCTTGGATCGCATCAGTGGTGCTGCATAGTCTGGGGGCCTCAGGATGAGTACCCCTAGTAGACAGTGGCACAAGGCCAACTCACTAGCCAATTTCACATAATTAATTTCACATTTTGCTTTTTAATATTAAGATGATTATTATAAAAAAGTAGCACTTTAATGGTACTTAAGTATGAAGTAATTAATTGACAATACAAAACTAATCAAATGAAGAGCACCTCACACTGTGTCATTTTGGCAACAATTTGGTCTTCGCCTTGTCTAAAGCTAAAATCTTCTGAAAGATCTGATAAATATTAGAAATTCTAAAAAGTCTTTAATAGTTGGTTTGATTTTCACTTACAGCAAATATATGACCTTTGCAATTCCTCCAAAAACGTTATCTCACTGTCAGAATGTTTGAGATGGTCTGGCACTAAGCAATAAACACATATCAGTGATTTCAATCACATAACACTTAACACTTAGATTTGAAACATTGAAATACACATGAGTTCAATGAGTGAAACAACAATTTATAACTCATAAAATACACCACTATTGTTGTTTCTGACATATCCAAATGTGGTAGCATATGTGTGCGTTTTTGTTTATGGATTCTTATTATAGAAGTTAGCTTAATTAATAAAACAATAAAGACATCCATTAATAACATTTTATATTGTGCAATTTGGGTGGCACAGTGGCTCAGTGGTTAGCACTGTCACCTCACAGCTGGGCCAGTTGGCATGTTTGCATGTTCTCCCCGTGTTGGAGAGGGTTTCCTTCGGGTGCTTCGGTTTCTTTTTGAAATAGTTGGCGGTTCATTCTGCTGTGGTGACCCTTGATAAATAAGGGACTAAGCCGAAGGAAAATAAATAAATGAGTTTGTACACTAAAAAAAAAAAAAGAAAAAAAAAGAAAGAAGCGTTGACTCAAAATTGTAAGGCATATTCTTGCAGAGCTTTGTGAGGTGACTCAACTTAAACCCACTCAAGTCCATAATTGGGTTAAAAGCTGAGCCTTACAATTATACGTTGACAATTGTTTATAGTATCTACGTGCTTTCTTTTGGACAGAACAAGTAACTCGAAATGTTCATCCCTAATAAAGAAACAAATAAATAAAGGTGAAAAAAATGAAAGCTTGACATTGGTTTCAATACTTTCTAATTTACCCTGCTAACAAAATGATGACAAAGCACATTTCACAATTTTATGAAAGAAAGATGGCAGTTATTGGAATATTTGTATGTGTTTGTGATCTTTTGCCAAAGAATAAACATAACATGGATCATTTTCAACATGTGCAACACAGCAGTGTTCTTGTGGAAAAGCAGACACCATGTCATGTTGACACCAAATGTGTTTTATGTGCAACAGGGAGCCCCTTTTTCCCCCTTTGCAATTGCCACAGGCATCGACTTTTCTAAATCTACTTACATTTTTTTTGTCTTCCTAAACAGTTTGAAGTACAAAAACTCAGAATCTACTGTGACCCGGAGCAGAATAACAGAGAAACAGCCTGTGAAATACCTGGCGTTGTGAGTACCAGAATCTTGGATGTTTCTATTTTGGCCCATTGAAACATATTCCATCTATTAATGTGATATCGAATTAAGAATGACTTGATATTTGAAAGGTTTTATCTCACTACCAGACGATTCTATAAAAACAAAACAGTAAAACACAAAAGGACTTTGTTCATTTTATTTATTTATCTTTTGCGATTCCAATTCAATTCCAGTTCAATATGTTGTGAGTGTGATCTAATCTGTTCAATTTCACTGACAAAATAAAGGAATCTTTTCAGGCTCAAACAGAGCATGATATTTGTTCAGAAGAGTTTATTAAAAGTCAATCACGGATTTGCGTAACACATCATTGTTCTTAATTCACTAATCTGCCTGACCTGGCACTGATATCTCTTTCAGACTTGCTGTTTAGAGATGTGGGCCATTTGTAAACATGGTTGCAAACACTATGTGTGACCTCATTTTGCTTTTTTGCATGCGCATGCTGCAATGAAGCCTTGCTACCTAAGCTGTTTTTTTGCCAATGCCCCTTCATGTATTTTGGCTCCTTTTATTTTTTAGGATGGAGAGGTATGTACTTTTGAAGATGGCTTTGCTCACTTTGAAAAGTAACTGCTAGTCTCATTTTGAATTGCAGAGGTAAGAGCTGCCTCATCTTATTTTGGAGTGTCTAAGTAAGGGATGTCCAAACTCGGTCCTGGAGGGCCGGTGTCTTGCAGATTTTAGTTCCAACTTGCCTTAACACACCTGCAAGGATGTTTCTAGAAAGCCTAGTAAGAGCTTGATTAGCTAGCCCAGAAGTGTCCGATTGAGGTTGGAACTAAACTATGCAGGACACCGACCCTAGTTTGGACACTCTAAGTATTGTCTTAGCTGGAAATAAAAATCTGTCAGCAGCTTTGAGAATGAATGGCTGAGTGATGCTGGTCTGCCAAAAGCATTCAATGAAACTGCTTGCATAAATGTATTTATACTCCAAAGAATATCATAGTACAGTATACTACCACAAAATCAAGGTAGAATCTTAGTGCTTTTGGCGTATGATGCCTTAAAGTCAGCATGAAGGCAGATTCTCAAATGAAGAAAAAAAAAGGATCAGTATTTTATAAAACAGTGGCTATGTTTCCATCCAAAGATGTGAATTAAATGTATGCGCAAAAGTGTAATATCGTATAAAAAGACATGCAAATGAGTCAAAAAGAACAAAATCGTCACTTCTTGATTAACTAGCGCCAAATATCAACAGTAAAAACAGAATTTGCTGCAGTAGGAGAAGCTGCGTGAATCTTTTCTTCGTTTAATGAATGACTTGTGCCTCAGAAGGCAATCCTGACATGCACTGAATGCATGGTGGTGTTTGAAGAAATGAGACGAGGAGCACAGATGCTCTTGATTCTTGAGGTCATTAATAATATAATAACAGTAATACTGAAACGGTTATGTCGTTTTATAATAAACAAAACAACATTTAAGATGCTTTACAGTGCTGGTTTATCCATTCACACACATTTTTATCACCACATGACTTCTTATAACAAAATCACATGACCTTTTTTTAATGCACATACTGGAATTTGTTCGGTAAAAGTGTTTCCATTATAGTTTTTGTGAATTTTTTCTTAAAGAATAAAAGGTTTATCCTACTCAGTTATGTGCATGTTTTTTATGCGCATATTCAAAATGCACCTAAAATAGGTGGATGGAAACATATGAAATGCTATGAAAGAGCTTTAACAATATTTGTTGTGCTTTATCTCCATTACTCACATTTTGCTCTTTCAGATATACTGGGTCCTACTGCTGAATGAATATAAAGGTTGCTACAAAAATAAAGAAAGAAACTCTATGCTGTTTTGCCACAGAGTTTAGTTTAGGCCACAAAGAGAAAATGATATGTGACGCTTTATGAAGTGCAGCACTGTAAATAATTTTTGTCTGTTTTTTTTTTAGTGTGCTAATGGACCAGGAGATATTGATCCAACCCCTGAACCCTGCATTTGCCCACCAGGGCCACCTGGTACCCAAGGAATGACGGTAAAATAGCCTTTCCCACAGCCCTTTAGTGGGTTTATACAGCAGAATAGCTTATATAATCTCTTCATTGCATCAAAAGCCATTGCACAGCATGTAAAAGTCACAAAAAGGCAAGTTTGAGATTTATAAGGTCAAGCCTGTGCTTGAAAACACATGCTGCTTTTCAGCAGGTGATCACCATAAAAATGAACAAAATTCCCAAATATTTTGAGGGAAGATTCTTTTAACTACATGTGCTCGTTTAGAGAGTTAAGAGATTTAGTGCACTGCACCATAATTTATATTATGGCATTTACTAATGGTGCTCCTGAATTGATCTATTTATGTATTTTGGTGAAGACAGAATTTAGTTAAACCTTGTGTATTGTTCAAATGTACTACCCTTTTGTAATGTTTGTGGCTGTTTTTGCCCAATTGACATCCATTGTAATCACATTTTTTGATTGCAAAGCCATTACATTTGGTAACATTTGTTATTTTTACTGTTGATCATCTTTTGACCCTATTAACCCTTTAGATAGGCTTTTGCAAAAAAAGTTTCTAGCTTTTATATGGAGTTCTGTGAGTAAAACAGCAGATTACAGTGTGTGTGCAGAAATACAAATACTATGTTTCCTATATCCTTAGAGCTGAGCTGCTTATTTAGATTTTCTCAAACATATCAAGGTAAGTGTGCAAAGGTCTCTCTTAACCTTTCACACACAATACTCCATATAAATGCCAGAAACTAAGATTTATTTAACTGATGATCAACAGTGAAAAATCACACATTTTACCTCTTTCAAACCAGCAACAATGAAGAATGCATGATTATATGCTGTCATGGCTTTGCAATCAAAAAATGTGATTATAATGAAAGTCAATGGGGCAAAAACAGCCACCAACATAATGAGCAACAACAATATAACAGCACACAATATATTTTGTAAAAGAACATTATTTTGCAATAACATTATGCAAATATTTATATTTCTGATTGAATCACTTCTCTAGGGAGAACGGGGGAAAATGGGAGATCCGGGTCAACCTGGTCCAGCTGGTGCTGATGGTAAGCCTGTGAGTACTACACAGTTTAATACAACCTCAAATTAACTTGAGCACGTCGTGTTCAGTGAAGTATCCAGACTGCAACATGCATTAAGAACTGGTATTCTTATCATTTTAGTATGTAAGAGGGTACGTGACAGTATTGCTGGTAATATGCACCATTTGGATCTAAAGCTGATGCTCCTTGAGTTGCAATATCAACTAATATAAAACAGTGCTTTTCATAAGTATATACTTGTGGTGGTTGCCGGATTAAAACACACCTTTTACCCACATCACATAAATAGGTAACTTCATGCGACAAATAAAACAATTTGATTTGTTTCTTTTCAATGGGTTAAAGTTAAAAAAGCCTGTTAAATAAAATAAATAAATCCAATATTACTTTAATGCTAATCAGGAGACATGTGCACCCATTGACAGGTAAAGTCTGCTTCTCTCTATTTTGCATTCAAGTTCAGGTTGCTTTTTTGGCAGGACATGTTGGTGTCATTTTAGATGTATAAAATATGTAATCAATTGACCATCAAATTAATAAAATATACAGCAAATGTGAAATAAACGACATAAATAAAAACAAAATATCTCTAATAATTACAAGATTAAAACATGTAGATTATTTAAATAAGGCAAATGAGTTAATCAATCATGTTAATGCTGTACAAATATTTTGCAGCCAATTTAGAGTTCGAGTTCGTCCTCCCTCGTAATTGCATTCTCTCTGAGTATTTAGTAAAGTTTTTTCTGAGTCGTTTATATTAAATGTTTGATATCTCTCTCACTCTCGCAACAATTAAAAATTAGAAAGTGAAAGCAAAAGCCAAATCCTGGACATTTTAGTAGATTTAGAAACCTCTGCCAGACGCAAAAAAGGCGCATCTCTGTGGGTCTGCAGAGCATGTGAGACTGTCTGTGGGAGTGTTGACAGTTCTCTCGCATACAGGATGGGTAACGAGAGAGGATTTTCCACTAATCAATCGATCAGGGATGTTTGGTTATAGTGCACAGATACAAAAAAAATAAAAATAAAAAGTGTAAAAGGATGATAATAATACAAAAAAGTGTCACTAATTATACTTGGGCGGCCCACCCAAGTAAAGTCTATGTCTGGGAAGCACTGTAATGCAATGTTGTCCAAAAGCGTAAAAGCATTGATAAAGATATTTGAATTATTTGTGATCATATTAGCATCATTATTATTTCTTTTTAAACATATTAGTATGATGAGAGAATTTTCTTTCCCTTTGTTTTAACAATATAAAACTCCTGAAAATGTTTTTTAGTGATCTGATCGAAAGCATTAGTTCCCTATCAGTCGCTCTCTATGGCTTACTGTAAGTCTAAACCAACAGTTGCTTAGAAGACCAAATCACAAATACTTGTATGAAAAAATGCCAATAAAAATAACTATGAAATTGGTGAGTTCAATCTGCATGTGTAGCCACTGCCCCAAATTTGGAGTATATAAGATGCACTTGCAAAGAGGTATATCAGATTTCATGACATACTGCATTACTAACATGCCATATTACTTTACTAATTTATACAGTGGCTCATTTGGACTGAATAATGAGAGCTTTTAAAACAGTATAGAGAGATGGAGTCATTGTTTCCATAAAAGTAACATACATCTTACCCTAGGGAGTGAAACCAGATAAAGCACAGAGGAGTTGTAAATGGGCTTGTGGGAGTTCACTTTGACTGAAAATCTATTGAGCATGAATGACGAATAATCCACAGAAGAGCTCTGATCGTTGGGTGAATGTGCTGTAACACAGCACATGGAGGCCATACTTGCATGTCTACATGTCTTTATGAATAGGTGTCGATATTAGTCACATATACCTTCTTGTTGAATCCAAAACCAGCATGATTTTAGTAATACAAAGTCTACTTAACCTTGTTTTTTTTTCAGTATACTTACAGTATTTACCTTTATCAACAGTTAAAGTTACTATAATGCAATGTTAAAATAAACATACCTGTGCAGAGTCCTATTTAAACAACCTAAAAATGCATAAAGCTTAGAAAATACAGCATTTTGGCTCCATTTTCCATTCATTCCTTCATTCATTTTCTTTTCAGATTAGTCCCTTTATTAATTTGGGGTCGGAATTAACCACCAACTTATTCAGCAAATGTTTTACACAGCCGATGCCTTTCCAGCTGCAACCCATCACTGGGAAACAGCCATACACACTCATTCACACACTTACACTACGGACAATTTAGCCTACCCAATTTACCTATTCACCTCACCTGTTTTTGGACTCCCGAGCACCCACGCAAACACAGGGAGAACATGCAAACTTCACACAGAAACGCCAACTGACCCAGCCGAGACTCAAACCAGCGACTTTCTTCCTGTGAGGTAAACGTGCTACCCACTGCGCCACCGTGCAGCCCCTAATTTTCCAAACAAAACAAAAAACAACAGCGTTTGTAATTAATGGCAAATCTACATGTACATTATAAAACAATTATATTTTTGACAGTAAATATCGTGCCTTCTGATAAAAGGCAATGGACACCAAAGTACTGTAAGGCATGTTTGGGGAAAACCCTTTTTTTAAACCTACATTCGTGCAAAGGTCAAGTCACAGAAAGACTCACTGTGTAAATAAACAGAACAACCTTTGAAAAACTGAAACAAATCTCATGCCCTGGCAGTTGCATAGAAGTCTTCTCATGAACACATGAAGCAGAGAATCATGCAATCATTCTCACATCAACAATATTTTTGATTCAAAATCGAGTCTGCATTTCAAGAACCAGTGGGGTTTAATTTATGACTTAAATACAAGGACATTAGTGTCTTCGTCCAGCTGGAGTCTATACAAAAATATTTCACGTAGGTGTGTACAGATTGCACAAACTAATAATAAATTGCAAACTCTTGGCACAAATCTTCCAGATGATTTTTTGTAATTTCCAGTAAAAATATTTAGCTTTCTTTCTCACTAAGAACTGTATAGATTATTCCTATTTTAACACATCTAAAAAAAAACAACAACTTTTGCCTCCTTAAGAACATGTAGTAGTTCTTAGCCTTGTTAGTAAATGCAGAGTATTCTAAATGCTAAAAGGTTCATCACTGCATAAACCATTTCCATGTATAATGAATTTATTTTACAAACATCTGTCACATTCACCAAACATAATGCTCACCACAGAAGCGGCCTCACCAGATTTTTGATTAAACAGTCATATAATGCCACTTTTGTACTGAAGTTTCAGCTAAGATGAAACAGGACATTTATTACAGTATGTCCAATTTGCTACGGTTTTTATGCATGTACCTTTATATGCAAATAAGCTGCTGCTTCAGCAGCTGCTCCACTTTCAGATAGTCGTGCTTCAAATTATGGATAAAGAAATTGGTCCATGCCAATAGCTTAGTGGTTATTTACGCTGACATATAGCATCGTGGTGCTCACGGTGACCTGAGTTCGATTTCCGGCTCAAGGTCCTCTGCCAACCATTCCCCTTTCTCTACTCCCAATACTTTCCTGTCTGTACCCTCTACTGTCCTATCCCAATTAAAGGTGAAAAACCCCTTATAAAATTATATTAAAAACTATTTGAGAATCTCATGCAGCCAAACTGTCAGAAATGGTCAAAAGAGACCTTCAGACTTATTTGATTGAATAACTAAATATATAATCTGTAATAAATGTGCATTAATGAATTATGCAATTTCAAAATAAAACTAAGGTCACAACATTTGCAAACATTCGGAAAAAGGTTTGATAGATTATTGCCGTATAATTGTTTTCATATTGGACCTCCGTTAGACATTCATCATAACCCTTCATTGTAAAGTAACGGCAGTTCATTACTTTTATTTTTATTCTTTAAGATGCAGTGAAGTGCTCGCAGGTAGTCTATAATAATAGTATATAGATAGTATATAATAATAATAAAGTATAAATAAAGTATAAATAAAAAAATGAATGAAATAAACAGTCAGTCAATTAGAAGCAGTTATTATTCCACTACCTGTGTGACGCCATTAATGAAAGTGTGTAAAATACAGTAAATAATGCACATTTCATGGTTGCTCCCTGTAGAATGCGGTAATAATTATAATGTGGGAACATCACAAGCTGTGATTTTCTGTTTGTCTGTTTGTTGTGTTCTTTTATAATGGCTATGACATTTGCATAACTCTGTGTCAGACTGATTTAACACTTAATTTTTCATTAAAGGGTGTCCCAGGATTTAGAGGAAGTCCTGGCATTCAAGGCTCTCCTGGCATGGAGGTATGAATGCATGTTTCAGAAATGGAAATTCTCTATAAAACATCATGCTACATTTGACCATGCTATTTTATCTGTGTTTGGCCAGGGGCCACGTGGAGCTGATGGACATAAGGGGGAAAAGGGAAGTCCTGGAGAAGCAGTAAGGAGCATTTTCATTATGAAAACATATTGACACTTATATATTCAAATACACCTTCATATACTGCAAAGACATCTGTATTAGCAGTTCTCAACTTTATTCCCACACAATTTGTATTTCTTTCTGATCTGACGCACATTGTTCAGTTCAGGCATGCTTTCCACTAGTGAGATGATCTGGATCACGATTGTTAAATAAGGAAGACATGCAAAATGTACAGAACAGTTGGTACCTTTACTGATCCTCAGGTTGAGAACCGCTGATTTACACCACTGTAGTGGCTACATTAACATACCATCAAATAATCCTTTAACATCCAGACTCAAAAGCCTTCATGTTAACTCAATCGATCTAAGTGAGCCTTAACGGAATTAAATTTTAAATAAAATTAAACATCAACAATCTGATGGGACCCTTGCGAAGTCATACACTGGACTGAGTACTGTCAAAATAACTGCATTTCCCATATTACTCACATCTTCCTCACCCCCTGTTCCAGTCCAAGTTGCATCTACCCTAACTAGGCGTCCAGATTCCCAGAACATACCAGTGGTGTCATCAATGCAATTGAAGTTCCAGGATGATTTCAGTAAGCAGCAGTCACATGTCGTCCACCACATCGGTCATGGGACTGAGCTATTGAGCTGCTGCCTATGGAGGAATATGTGGCTCTTCAGAAGGTGACCATCGACCTCACCGGCTGCTTCCTACAAAAAGGATAGAGGTCTCTGTCTATGCATCAACTACCTGACACTAAACTCTCAAATTGTCCAGTTACCTTACCCACTTCCCCTGGTCTCAGCTACCTTGGAGGACCTTAAAGGTGCTTGCATCTTTACCAAGCTGACTAATTCAATTCAATTCATCTTTATTTGTATAGCGCTTATACAATGTAGATGGTGTCAAAGCAGCTTCACATGGAAGTTTATAGTGAATTGAAACAGTGTCAGTTCAGTTTTCAGAGTTTAGGTTCAGTTCAGTTTAGCTCAGGTCAGTGTGGTTTAATAATCACTACTGAGAGTCCAAACACTGAAGAGCAATTCCAGCGGAGTGCATACAACCTCATTAATTTCCAAGAAGTTGACAAATTGAAGGCGGCTTTCATCAAGCCTACTGGGTTATGCCATATAGACTCTCCGTCTTCCAAACATTCCTGAACAAGATGTTCTAGGATTTCCTCCAGTTTCATTATTGTTTATATCAGGGGTCACCAACCCTGTGCCTGGAGAGCTACCTTCCTGCAGAATTCAGCTTTGATTAACGCCATTGTGTCACTATGCTATCCAACGTTTCCTTTGAAGTTTCGTGCAATTTAGGATGCTTAATTTTTTTTTTTTGACTTTAACTGCAGTTTTGCAGTTTCGCTTTGAGTTACAAACATTTCATTCATGCCCCTGTGACAAACTGAAGTATTGGATGCGAGTATGACGTAAGGACTGGTGGAGGAGTGTTGTTTTAATGGAATTTGATACCGCACGTGGAATGGAAAGAAAAAACTTCTGCATTTCACAACGCAGGTGGGTGTACCCTGGTCCTTTACTGACTGGGTGCAGAGAATAGTGCCAAACAGTCATGTGTGTATGGAATATCCTTTTGCAAAATACGGTGAAATGTCCTACATGACCGTAATAGTTTGAATAAGGTGTTTACATGTCTGTACTGCACTAAAATAGGCATACTCCAAGTCTTAATTCCATTTATGTTTAGTTCGATTATGATTTTAGTTGGATTAAGATAATCAAAAATCACTGTTTACATGGTAAACTCTTAAAGTATTGTCTTAATTGTATTAAAATGTGAGTTTTGGTGTCCATGTAAACATACTCATTATCTCAGATAAGCCCTTAAATCCCCAGCAACCATGATTGGTCCAGTTCTTCACGTGCTTCAACTGTCATAACTTACCATCCAGAATCCAGTAACTGCAAATGTGGAGTGCCTTCCCACCAATTTTTAACCAGAAGACTCCAATGAACCAGAGCCCATCACACATCCAGCAGTGATAGTCAACCCGATTCAGTGGACATGAAATGAGGACGTTTGTGCTGACACCCTCTTTAAATCTCATCCACAGGGGTGACTGGAAGTGAAAACTTACATACCATCCACTTAACAACTCTTTTGGGCACAGTACAAAATATTTACCTGGGTGTTAACTCTGTCTCCAGGTCTCTTTCGTCTCCTGTATTTACCTGAACTGCACACATTACCTGTCCCCAAATATTTCAGATAAGCACAAACGCCCATGCACTTCCATTTGCCCCACTGTCAATAAACATCTGGTTGATGCACTGATCCTGTCTGTGTACGACAGAGAGTATCAGTCGACGTCATTCTCGCTCGAATAAATGTCCACAGTAAAGCTGTACAGGTCGTTCGCATCATATGAGAAGCACTTCTCACAAAACAGATGCTTTAAACATATAAATACTTCCGTATACATGTTTATTACCAACCTTTCTATGAACATGATATGATGATAACTGCAGATCAATGACAGTATAAAATAGCTTACTGTAACATCTGTGATTAAATAAATAAATGCAACATATATGAACACATACAGACCCTTACAGTCTCAGATATGTTACCAATTACAGTAAAACAACACACAGCAGACATTTAGTCCTTATATGGGTTTAAAAACAACACGCAACATATAGTCCACAGTCGGCGCAAACCTCTTATCTGTGTCTGTAATCTTCACCGGCACATGTAGCCTCTGTTAAATAGACCAAAATGCGATGAACATGGCAGTGTGTTCATGATTCAGGTTGCTGAAACAATTTGCTCCTGTGTTTTGTCAGGCTTTTTTTGTTCGCGCTTTACTCTTGCGTTTGTCCTTTTCTTTTCTGAACAGATCAGACGTCAAAGACACTTCAATAATCACACATTATTATCATCAGCTCAAGAAGTTCGTTATATCAAATATAGATGCGATTGTGAGCTCCCTGGAGAAAGCGAAACCGCTCTCACTTTTAGACGGCCTCGTAAAGCAACAACAGGGCACGGCAGATTTTGTTCTTCTTGGCTTTGTGGCTATACATCAAGACAATGACAAGGTTTGTTTGAGCTCGGGTCATCCATGGCTCGTTATTATATGCATATAGTTTTACGGTGTAATGTCTCGGGCCTCGGCTGTGTATTAAAAACATGCCGATTTCCTTGTTTTCATTCTGGCTAGCTCTTGAGATCATGACGTATCTCTGTAACCAATCAGCATTCAGTTGCGCATGTAGCTCCACCTTTGTTTGTGTTTGATACCCTTTCGAAAGGGTGCTGAAAAAGTGGTACGGTTCAGTTCAGTACGCCTTTTGACAGTGGAAACAGCCATAAAAGCGTACCGAACTGTACCGTACCACTCAGTGGAAAGAGGCCATGATATGGTTGCCAACGAAGCAAAGAGTATGAACTAAATTCATGTGGATGTCCAGCTTTTTTCGTTGAAATTATTGAATTTTTTTTTTTTAAGTGTGTGTGTGTGTTTGTCTTTAGGGTGACAGCGGTATCCCAGGTTTACCCGGGCCACCTGGCAAAACAGGTGAAAAGGTCAGTTTTAAAAACAAGTATTATTTTATGTTTCATAAATAAATTCAATAATTTAATTGGACACTGCTTTTTTTGTTGCTGATAGTAAAACAATGGGTACAATTGATGCTCGGTGCATGCTTCAAATATCTTTCTATTTACACAAGTGTACTGTTCTTAAACGCCAATATAATTCTTAAAAGTGTCCATAAAAAGGCACATACAGACTCTTTCTTTATTTCTCAGATTCTGGAGGGAGATTTGGGGAGAATTTCTTTGAGAGTCTGGTAGAAATTATTTAGTATTCAATGTGTTAAATAGAGATGGCGGTGCTACACTCAATGATTACCAAATTAGACAAAACGTGTATTGTAAATCCCATAGATATTTACATTAGATGTCGCCTACGCTGTTGTTGTCTACTGAAAGGAATGCGTCAATAGAGCCGCCATTTTAGTACAGTGTAGCGTTCCTTTGTAATTAATGTTGGACCAAGGTGCAGTGGAGAACTGGCCATTCAGAGCCATAGATATGTAAACATATATACATATAGTTATGATCAGGAGTTTTCCCGGAGGTCAGTATGCAAATTTTTTTTTAAATTAAGAAAATTATAATTTTACATCATTTTTCTACATCGATGGATGTGACCGCACGGACATTGCTGACAAAGAGGATGTGTTTGTGTGCATAGAAATTTATTATTTACCTTCCTTGTAAAATTTGGTCTAATCCATGTCCTGAAACACACCCCCTCTCCTGCTTTCACTTCTAATTCTAAAAGAGGAAATGATTCGTTTGTGAATGAATCCTCCTTATGAACGACTCATGTGAACCATCGCCATCCCTCAGGGTTTGAAATTGCGACCGTTTTGGTCGCATATGCGCTCGAAAATATATTTGAGGGCATTTGTGCGAGTGCATAAAATTTATGTCGTGTGACCAGTTTTCACAGCAAAATGTTCACCACATACGCAGAATTAGGAGGCACTCACACATTAAACATCTTACTGCAGTAAACAAAGCCCGCAATGCTTGCCAAACCTTCAAGCTCTTCTTATTGGCCCACTGCACTTGAACAGAATGCAAATGGATTGGTTAATATCAGCTGTCAATCACTCAGTTCCAATGACAGGGAGCTACAGCCGCGAGAATGTGGATCCAAGAAAATGAAAACAACACTGACAGATTTAGTTTTGGAAACACCTAAAGTTACAAATAATAGCACATCTGATCAGTGATCATCTGGTGAATGTTAATCCAGCATTTACACTTTTCGAAGAGTGGATAAAAGACTTCCAGTGTATATATTTATAGTGAAATCCAAAGTTATTAAGTAAGCATTCAGTTTTTATTTCATGTAGCTTTCAAGCTATTTTAGCACACCCCAAACATTTTATAATTGATCCCAGGCATGATCATATTGATTATTAAAAGTTACAAAGAGTAACTCAATGGGTGATAAAAAGAGTGGCCAACAGAAAATACACACATTCCTAATATGTGAGTCCCATCTCACACTCAACACACTGCAATTACTTTGGTATAAATACAGCACTACTACACGCAAAAGAGAGATCAACTTACCAGTTTTATAATGATTTGATCAGCTGTAGTTTGAACTTACGCTGGGTTTTTCTTCCTCTAAGAGCTTATTATGCGGTCTCTGTCGCTATCTTGTGGATGACGCTTTATCTCCGAAATTATAAATATTTTAAAAAGGCACTATCCTTATGAATAAACTGGATAGTTGCAATCTAAACAACTACATCCTCACCTAAAAAGCCTCAAAAGTACATTATGTTGTCCAACAGCTGCAATATTGGTCAATCTGTAGTGAGTTTATTAATCTGCTGTCACTGGGCGGAGTAATACAGAAGGGTGAGGAGGCTGTAGGAGTTCTGATATTGCAAAATATTGCACTGCTATCAGCCAATATGATTTGAGAATCAGGAAGAACTGTTGTGTATATATATATATATATATATATATATATATATATATATTACATGTATACTTCATTAAGGAAATGCTATCTAATTTAAAGAAAGAAAGAAAGAAAGAAAGAAAGAAAGAATATTCACAGCTGCCTATTTGTTTGGCATCCATGTAGCTTTGTAAGAGATTTTGAAGTGTTCCTCTGTTATACTGTGAACTTTGAATGTAAGGACACCCATATTATTTATTTTCAACCATTGTTTTTTTTTTACCTGAATGATTGTTTGCTTTCTCCTTAGGGGTCGGCTGGTAATCAAGGCATACAAGGACCACCAGGAAAAGATGGGCAAACGGTATTGATATTTTCCGCTTCATTTTATAAACTCCAAACAGAGAATAAAGCTTCTTGTTTTTTTGTTTCCAGCTCTCGCAGTCCTCAAAAACAGTTTTCTTATGCCGGTTGACACGAACGTTTGGTGGGCCTGACCAGTAATGCTTTGTAGTCTTGTTCTAAGACTGTTTGTGTAAACAGAGGCTTTTGCGCAGGCTCTCCGTTTTCTTAGCCAACCTCATATCTGTAATCCGTCTGGAATAACAGCTAATGAACTCCTGGAGTGTTCCCTGCATGATATTGGTTACTAAATAAATCCCGGTCCTGAAAAGTATTGATATACTCTTGAATTGAAACATGATGTACTTTGTGTTCAGTGAGATGCTGGTAGGGATAAAAGTAGCAATATATTTCACAAGTCAACTCATTCTGCTGTAAAATAAATATCCATAAATTTGCAGTTTTCTGTATTGAATTGCATTATGAGATCTTGATCTTTCTTCCGACAACTTCATGAAAAGTTAAACAAAGGGACTTTTATGAACATTTTTAATAGGTTAAAGTGCTATATTGGCTGGGTTGGTGTTGTATATTACGCTACAATAAACTACCAGTACAGTAGTTATTTTACAGCCTTATTTCTCTATATATTATTATTTCTTATTATTTCAAACTACTAAAATTTCAATAAAAGTCACTTTGTTAAACTGTAGAATTGAATTTTCAACATTAAAAGTCATCAGAGCAGAGATCTACATCCCATAATGCAATTCACACCCATAAATAAACACTTGTGAATCACATATGGAAACTGTTAGTAAACATATATTCTTTACAGTATGCGTGTGGACATACAGTGTAACATAATCATAAGTATGAAAACAACACTGAACTTATCAACCATTTCAAACCGTATAACTAACATACCAGAGCATTAATCTAACTGTACTAACTACTAACTATAAAACTTAACTACAGTATACACATAATCTAACACATACAAGTAATACGAACAATATTATGCAAGATATTGTGCAAAAGATGTATTTAAGGTTGAAGAAAACAGGTAGTGCAACATTACAATTACGAGTAAACATTCCTTTCCTTATTGAGTCCTTTAAGAAAAGTGTCCGGTGCATACAGAGAGAAGAGGCGGTTTGTCCATGCGTGGTTTGTCGAACCCACTCACCTGTGTGACGCACACTTCATAAATGCACAGTGTTTTTTTTTCCAGAGATATAGTGATAGAAAGTGTCTGGTGCATTTGTGCAAACTGATGCAAGTGTCTGTTAAAGTGTCAGAGAGATGAAAGAGTGTGTTTTCTACAAGTGGTTTGTCCAGCTGCAACCCATCACTGGGAAACACCCATGCACACTCATTCACACACATACACTACGGACAATTTAGCCTACCCAATTCACCTGTACCACATGTCTTAGGACTGTGGGGGGAAAAAAAAGGTCGCTAGTTTGAGTCCCAGCTGGCGTCAGTTGGCGTTTCTGTGTAGAGTTTGCATGTTCTCCCCGTGTTGCCGTGGGTTTCCTCCGGTTTCCCCCACAGTCCAAAACACATGCTCTATAGAGGAATTGATTAACTAAATTGGCCATAGTGTATGAGTGTGTGCGTGGGGTGTTTCACAATAATGGGTTGCAGCTGTAAGGGCATCCGCTGCGTAAAACATATGCTGGAATAGTTGGCAGTTCATTACACTGTGGCAACCCCTGATAAATAAGGCACTAAGCCAAAGGAGAATGAATGAATGAATGAATGAAGATGATTGGAGTTGAGGGCTCTAGCAGCTTGTGTAAAGAAGCTGAAGAGCTGGAAGAGAATGTGGAAGGGATGGGTGGATATTTGTTAAATTACAGAAATAAAATCGGTTTAATTACAGTTATCTGTTTGATCGGTTCCAATGTGCTTTTTATTGCATTAACAGACCTACTCTTTATTTTAGGGAGAAAAAGGAAACAGAGGCCTTGCTGGTCCACCTGGATATCCAGGAGAGCCTGTATGTACTGTACATCCCTCAATCATGTCTGCACTTTATTTTTTTATCACGCTTTAATGCCCTTTTTGTGTTTATCAAGGGAGCGCCTGGCAGAGATGGGAAAGACGGCACTGCTGGAGGAATCGGTTTAAAGGTCTGTACTGATTTAATTCTCCTCCCCGTAAAGAACTGAACATGTTTGATGGCTTCCTTGAATTGTGAACATGGACCATTGAGAATATCTGGCGAGCCCGCTTTAAGGAGGCTACGCATGATTTCAAAATGCAGTATTATTTGACAGAATCGCATGAAAAAGTATGCTAGTACAAAATCTCCTCATGGAAAGCCATAAAAGGTTTTGCACCATCGTTTCCTCTTTCATGCTGATCTACAGGGTCTTCTTCCAGGCTTACACATGGCTTTTATTAAACCAAGATGTTCGTCGACATCTTGGTGGTTGCCTATATGATAAATCCTGGATTATTTGCTTGGTTTCAGATCTTTAAACGTGCACTATTCCCTTAAAGTTCAGCCAGCGGAGGTGTGCTGGGCAAATTATCAACGAGACTTTTCTTGTTTAACAATTGTTATAGCACAATTACAGTTGCCATGCTTAAATAGTCTTTGCTTACAAACCTTTTTGTTTATGGAGAAAGGATTGAAAGCATATGGGAAAGATTTACTGCTTCTTAATCATGCTTCAAGAGACATCAATAATACTTCACTGCGCTGAAGATCTCAAAGTCATTAAACACCAACTGAACTGTAAGCAAGCAAACATATTGCTGCATTATCTTTTTTAGTTGAATCAAAGTCAATGTTCAAGTCATCTTAGCTTACATCAGTTAAACTGACGGAAAATATTAAGTTAAATTTTGTATAAGTAAAACAAATTGTGGCGATGCGGTGGCGCAGTAGGTAGTGCTGTCACCTTACAGCAAGAAGGTCGCTGGTTCAAGCCTCGGCTGACTCAGTTGGCAATTCTGTGTGGAGTTTGCATGTTCTACGCACGTTTGCGTGGGTTTCCTCCGGGTGCTCCGGTTTCCCCCACAGTCCAAACACATGTGGTACAGGTGAATTGGGTAAGCTGTTGTCTGTAGTGTATGAGTGTGAATGAGTGTGTATGGATGTTTTCCAGTGATGGGTTGCAGCTGGAAGGGCATGTGCTGCATAAAAAATATATGCTGGATAAGTTGGCGGTTCATTCCGCTGTGGCGATCCCAGATTAATAAAGGGACTACGCTGAAAAGAAAATTAATAAATGAATGAATAAAACAAATGGCTGAACTTTCATTAAATTAAGTTTAAGTAGCATTGGGGTTGGGTAAGTTACTTCAAAAAAGTTATGGTTAGCTCTGTCACCTCACAGCAAGAAGGTTGCTAGTTTGAGTCTCTGCTGGTCCAGTTGGCATTTCTTTATGTATGTTTCCTCCGGGTGCTCCAGCCACAGTCCAAACACATGCGCTATAGGGGAATTGATGAAGTAAATTGGCCGTAGTGTACACTACCTGACAAAAGTCTTGTCGTCAATCCTAGTTGTAGGAGCAACAAATAATAACTTGACTTCTTGAAACAATGAAGAATTTTCAGATGAATAATCATGTTTAGCTGCATCCCAATCATCAAAAATATTGCAGAAGACCTACTGGAACCCAATTTGGACACAAGATTCTCATAGAAATTTGGTGAAGGAAAAATCATGGTTTGGGGTTACATTCAGTATGGGGGCGTGCGAGAGATCTGCAGAGTGGATAATCAACATCAACAGCCTGAGGTATCAAGACATTTGTGCTGCCCATTACATTACAAACCACAGGAGAGGGCAAACTCTTTAGCAGGATAGTGCTCCTTCTCATACTTCAGCCTCCACATCAAAGTTCCTAAAAGCAGAGAAGGTCAAGGTGCTCCAGGATTGGCCAGCCCAGTCACCAGACATGAACATTATTGAGCATTATTATGTCTGGGATAAGATGAAGGAAGAGGCATTGAAGATGAATTCAAAGAATCTTGATGAACTCTGGAAGGATGGTTCTCTTTGCCATTCCAGATTACTTTATTAATGCGTGATTTGAGTCATTCAGAGATGTATGGATGCAGTCCTCCAAGCTCATGATGGAGTCAGACACAATATTCATTCTGTTTCCACTGCAGCATGACTTTATATTCTATACTGGACATTATTGAAGGTTCAGTGATGAGACTTTAGTCTAAGCAGAGTCAGACCTTACTGTCCTAATGAAATCATTCAGAATCAAGACATGATCATATTTTATTGTGCTCAAATAAGTGTCATCTAGAGGCCTTCGCCTTTCATATAAGACACTTCTGATATCAAATGATTAACTAGAGGTCAAGTTATTATTTGTTGTTCCTAAAACTTTTATTATAATCCTATTTGTTGAAATAATAAACAAAAAACTCACACAATGGTGTTATGAAGACTTTCAGAAAAAGGAAAACAATAGTGTGAGACAGCCAGAAAAGAGAACAACGTCAAACTTACTATCCCGTCCCCATAGACGCTGCATTAGAAATGCCTTGCATAAGCAGTAATTAGTTTAGTCGTAATTTGATGCACAGATGCCACATAAATACATATAAATGTTCATTTGTTTTAAAAAGAAATCTAAATATTAAAAACTTTTATGGATTTAGGAAGCTGATGAGCGTTAAACACATCTTGTGTAAAGGCTCCATTGCACCAAACCGAAGTGCATGAATAATTTTCCAATGCAATTCAAGCACTGCCATTTCCCAGTTCAGACAAAGAGATTTCTCACACCTTTATCCTGACTGTGATCTGTGCATCCTCAGGGAGATCCAGGACCGCCTGGAATTCCTGGACTGGATGGAAGAGAGGGACATCCTGTGAGTATATCTTAAAAACTACTAAGATCATTGCCAGGTGTTTTAGTGGGTGGACTGCAGTTGAATAACACCAGACAGCGTTGAAGAAAACTGCCACCCCCCCTCCTTTTACTGCGTCTAATACGATGTTCTAGTTTGGCCGACTGAATTGACATGGTTTGAAGTCTTATTGGTGGTTAAGTCTTTGCACCTGGACTGGGCAGTGGAGATTTTACCGTATAGCTTGAGGAAAAGTGACTTAGCAGTGCAGTTGAGCAATCTACGCCGCCAGGTAAAGATCATCTTTAGAGAAATAGGTCTAGTGATAGTTTCATGCCTCTTCTGGGAGAACGTTTCAAATGTTAAGTTTGTTAGTAATGTAAGTGGAGCTAGATAGTCTTGGGATAAGCAAAAAACGTAATGTATACAAGTTAGAGCTGAACAATATATCGTAAAAGCATCGTTATCATGATAATAGAATATGCAATATGCAGTTGAAGTTAAAATTATTCGCCCTCTTGTGAATTATTTCAGATATTTGCCAAATGATGTTGAACAGATTCAGGAATTTCTCACAGTAATATTTTTTTCTTTTGGAGAAAGTCTTATTTGTTTTATTTCAGCAAGAATAAAAGCAGTTCTTAATTTATTTAAAGCCATTTTAAGGTCAATATTATTAGCCCCCTTAAGCAATATTTGTTTTGGATTGTCTCCAGAACAAACCACTGTTATACAATGACTTGCCTAATTACCCTAACTTTACCCTAATTAACCTAGTTAAGCCTTTAAATGGCACTTTAAGCTGAATACTACACCACAAAAAATAGCAGTGTTATTTCAACTCTGACAGAGTTTAAAATCAACTCCAAATAAGTGAACATACAATATCATCAGAGTTAAAATAACACTCTTAAGAGAGTTACCTATATAGTACAACACTATTAACAAGTTATATTTACACTGTATCAAGTTAAAAAATGGGAATTATTATTATAATTATACATTTCTTTTTTTGGAGGGGGGGTGGGGTATCCCTTATTTTCACATGCCAATGTTGACAGGTATGCTGTGTATTCTTAAGTTGTTATGTAATGCAATGCAAAGTTTGCATCCACCCTGTACTATTCTTTTCCGATGTCTTTTTTAGTGACTTGACAGTTTATGTCCTCAAAGCAATAGTAGGTACTTTCTGCAACAAGTTTCCATGTTCTCTTTAATGGTCCCTGTAGAACAAACTCAGACCAAACATCTGCTTCCGCTTATCGTGGAAAATGCACCAATGTGGCTTTGTTGGATATGCTAAAATTGTAAAACGTTGTTTGTTTTGCTGTTCATTCATAAACCACAGGACCAGCTATTTTCACATTCAACCTCTCGAGAGAATATTTCAATTATTACTAACATTAGTCTGTAAAGAGTAAATCAAAATCATGAAGTACCCCCAAAAAGTATCTCAGCTCACTATTTACAATGCAAAAAAATGCTTTTCTTGTCTTGTTTCAAGTCTAAACATCTAACAATTCTTAAACCAAAAAGCATTTTATAGACATGCAAAATATGTTGTCTTGTTTTAGGAAATAATATGTATTTTTTCCAGCTTTTCACTTAAACAAGCAAAATAAACTGCCACTGGGGTAAGCAAAATAATCTTGTTTTTTTTCTTTTGACATACTATTATTTTACTTACCCCATTTTGGTTCACCCCCAAAAAATTTCAAACCTTTATGAGTTTTTCTTGTACTCAAAAGAAGCTATTCTGAAGAAAGATGAAAACCTGTAACCAGTGATTTCTATAGTAGGAAAAACATACTGGGCTCTACTTTAAAAAGTAGAAAAAGTCTAAAGCTTATGACACAAAAGGGCCCTATCATACACCTGGCGCAAGGCCCGTTGCAATTGTTGTTTGCTAGTTTCAGCTCGACACATGAGTCATTTTGACGTTTTGCACCACGTTGTTTAAATAGCAAATGCATTTGCACTCATATGTGCGCCCATAGGCATTCTGGTCTAAAAAAGGAGGTGTGTTTAGATGCATTGCTGGAACGTTGCTATTTTGAGAAACTTGAATAGACTGTTTAATAGACCAGCTAAGTGGAGGTCTAAAGTCCAGCGCAGAGCGCGTTAGTTGTGCGCCTTGCTTACACATTGCTTAATACACACAGAAAGTACAGCAATATGCAAATATCTTTACAAATAAAAAAGAATTAAAGGAATAAAATGTTACAAAAATTATTACTTTCTAGCCTACATAAATATAAAAACCACTGCCTTCATGCCTTCTTCATCTCGGGGGGCTTTTTCAGTTTATTCATGACAATTTGCTTTTGTATAATGTTATTATTATTAGCAGTATTATTTATTATCTGCATATTTATATTCGTTTTATTAAAAATGAGCTTCGATTTGCTCACCTGTCAGCTTTTAGACCATATGGGGCATATGTGTTTTGGAAACAACCACACTTCGTTATTATTGCTCATTTATCCGTTTGCTGGAAATTAGAACTGAATTTAGAAATAGTTTTGAAACAAATCCTTGCGCTTACCAAACGAAATTAATTGTGTAGGCTAATGGATGTCTGTGCTACAACACGTTTCCTTATCCACGAGAGTGAAAGTAAAGAATGAGGAGGCTCATTCTCTCATTCTTGCGCTGTAGATGCTTTGTTTAACTGTTTTCTCGCTAGTGAAACGTTCAGGTATTGTACTTACAAAGTCCGCCATATAAATAGCAAATGCTCAATGGCGCAATGCAACTGACTCTTAAAAGGAATGGGAGATGAGACTATAACTATAACACATACTATAACTATACTATAGCAAAAGTGGATTCGGATATGCCCTTAATGCTTTTGCGCCCTGCGCTTTGGACTTAGATCGTTAAAATAGGGCCCAAAAGCATTAAGGGTGCGTCCGAAGAACTGAAAAATACGCTCTGCGCCCTGGCGCATGATCTAATAGGGTTGTGCTTATTCTCTTAATCAGTTCTGAGTGTGTTTTGAGCATAACGTGCATTAAACCAATCAGAGTCTCATCTCACTTTCTCTTTAAGAGTCAGTTGTGTTGCGCCATGGTGCATTTGCTATTTACATGGCGACTATGTAAGTGTAAAACTTTCACTAGCGATAAAACCGTTAAACAGATCATCTGCAGCGCGAGGATAAAGAACAAGCCTCCTCCATTCAGCCTCTTTACTTTCTCTTTACTTTTACTCTTTAATTTACTCCTTTACTTTGGTGGAGTGAGGAAACGCTGGAAACTCACTCCACTGAACACATCCATTAGCCCACATATTTAATTTTGTTTGTTAAGCACAAAGATTTGTTTCAGAACTATTTCCAAATTCAGTTCTAATCCCCAGCAAAGTAATAAACGAACAATATAATGAAGTGTGGACAAACAACTGAGTTATATCCAAACACACGTCCTGTTCTTATGCCCCATATGGTGATGCAGACGTCTCCAAAACCCCACAGGTGGACAAATCTAAAGTTGTTTTTATTAAAACAGATATAAATTTGCAGATAATAAATAATACTGATAATAATAATAACATTATACAGATGCAGATTGTCATGAATAAACTGAAAAAAGCCCCCCCCCGAGGTGAAGAAAGCATGTAGGCAGTGGTGTTTAAATTTATGTAGGAAATAATAATTTTTGTAATATTTTAATCCTTGAATTGTTTTCATTTGGAAAGATATTTGTGTATTGCTGTACATCCTGTGTGTATTAAGCAATGTGTAAGCATTTGGACCGGCATAACTAACGCGCTTTGCGCTGGACTTTAGAGCAGCTTTTAGTTGGTCAATGGTGGTCTATGTCAGTTCCTCAAAATAGCAACACGCCAACAATGTGCCTTAACACACCTCCATTATAGACCAGCACACCCATGAGTCCACAAAGTGGCACACATAGATTTGCTATTTAAACAACCTGGCGCAAAATGTGAATATTACTGTTGCGCTGGACTGTAAATAGCAACAAATCACACCAAACATGTCTTGTGTAAGAAAGAAACTCATAAGGTTTGAAACAACACTGCAAACAATGCTTGATTTGTGTTGTGACAACATGAAGGAATTAAGTTAACTTATTAGTTTGTACAAAATTTAAGTTGATTGAACATAAAACAATAAGGTTGTCTCTAAAAAATCCTCAAGAATTGTGTTGATTTAGCTCAATTTAAATAAGTAGTTTGAAGAAATAGCAAACATAATCTTTTGAGTGAGATAAAGGGAGAGTAAATTATAATTTTTGGATGTAATAATAATAATAATAATAATAATAATAATAATAATAATAATCATCATCATAATCATCATAATCATAATAATCATAATCATAATAATAGCGTCCAAATACTCTCCTTTTGTAAGCCACTTTACTGTAGCATGTGTTATATTTTCCTCTGTGTTCAGGTCCTGCTCAAGAACTGCCGGCCAATAACAATTCACAACATCAACATTCGCACATTTAAACGTTGTACTTGGCAAAAGTTGCTTAAAACATTTCATACATTATTTCTTCTTTCACTTCAGTAAGACGATGTTCAGACTGCTGAAGTCCAGACAGCTGTTTCTCAGTTTCTTATACAGACCTACAGCGCTGATAGACGAGGTGCACATAATCACAACAGTGCCACTTTTAAAATGGTTGAGGGGAAAAGCCACACACACACACACACACACACACACACACACACACACACACACACACACACACACACACACACACACACACATATATATATGAATATACACACAAACACTGTTCCCAAGTGTGAGCAGAAGAGTCTGATGCTTGGCCCTGTGCTTGTAATAGCATGCCCTTTTGGTCGGCTCCTGTATTGGGATTGGTGTTTTATATTCATGTTTCCCTGCACTGTAACACCAGATGTGTTTTATATAGTACAATTAATTGCTGTCTGGTTGGCATTTCTGTGTGGAGTTTGCATGTTCTCCCCATGTTGGCGTGAGTTTCCTCTGGGTGCTCCAAAGTCCAAACACACATGCGCTACAGGTGAAATTGTCTGTAGTGTATGTGTGTGAATAAGTGTGTGTATGGATGTTTCCCAGTGATGGGTTGCAGATGGAAGGGCATTTGCTGCGTAAAACTTATGCTGGATAAATTGGGGGTTCATTCCGCTTAGATTAATAAAGGGACTAAGCCGAAAAGAAAATGAATGAATGAACATGCTGTCTGAAGTACTGATTGGTTTAGACATTCCAAGGTATGTTATTCCCAGATAGCAACCGCTGAAATTAATAAAAAAGGCTCATCTGGGCACATTTGTTCATAACTTCATATCATATGTTTGAAACTAAATCCTTTTGTGAGATGATTCAGTAGTCATGTGATGTATTAGTCATGTAAATTAAGATTTGTAGATAAGGGATTGGTTGGCCTCATTTGAATAATTTATTGACTGCTGACAAATATATATTTACTCATATTTCCATGAGCATTTTTAAAAGACTTATTGCTGATTACAATGTTTTACACTGACACAAAAATAGAACTGCTGAAAGACATTGAAGCGAGGAAATGTTTTCTGCAGATTGGCGCACATACATCATAAAAAGGAAGCATTTAGAGAGGAAATGCACGACCACAGAGATGCAAATCTTGGCATGTCTTGGGGTGTTCTGCTGTTAATCTTAACTTTCCAAAGAGCTAAAATGCTACGCTTTCTAAAAGCAGCAAACATAGGCATCCATCTTTCTATGTATTGTTCTGCATGTTTGAATGCAGTTTAATATATTGTTTTTACTTTTTCGTAATCATAGAGAGTTGGTGGGTTAAATGTAATACAAGCGTGCTTTCCAGGGTAAGCTGGCCAATCAGGGTGTGTCTTTGCAACATAAAATTGTGTTTTGCATGTTGTAAAAAGATGTGCAAGTTAATGATGTGTCTTATGGTGCATGCTTGTCTGTAAAGTTCTCTTACCTGTGAAAAAAAAGCTTGTCCAGGATAGCAATGTTTTTTTTTTCGAATAGAATCACTTGCACTTTAGCATGGCATTTAAAGCTTACCGTTATAGCATAAATATGTTGAAAAAAATTATGTGTGAGTTAATTGCGTGTCTTAAAGTGCATGATTGTCTGTGAATACACAAAGAAATTTTCCTTACCCGTGTAAAAAAGGGGGCTTGTCTGGGAGAGCAATTTTTTTGCATGTACTTTTTTTTCTGATAAAGTTACTTTAGCATGGATTTATAGCATACTGTTATAGCATAAGTTTGTTTAAAAATGATGTGTTGATGATGATGATGATGATGATGATCATGATGATGATGATGATGATGATGATGAGTTAATTGGGTGTCTTAAAGTGCATGATTGTCTGTGAATACACAAAGAAATGTCCTGTGTAAAAAGGGGGGCTCATCCGGGTAGGACTAAAAACTAAAAACTGCTTTTATTCTAGCCAAAATAAAACAAATAAAACTTTCTCCAGAAGAACAAATATTATCAGACATACTGTAGAAAATGTCCTTGCTCTGTTAAACATAATTTGGGATATATTTAAAATAAGAAAAAAAGTTCAAAGATGGGACTAATAATAACCTGGGCTAATAATAATAATTCTAACTTCAACTACACACACACACACATATATGTATGTATATGTGTGTGATGTGTGTGAGTTAATTGTGTGTCTTACAGTGCATAGTTTTCAGTGAATCCACAAAGAAAGTTCCCTTACCTGTGTAAAAAGTGGGTTCATCCGGGATAGCAATTTTTTTTTGCATCTACTTTTTTCTGATAGAGTAACTTGCACTTTAGGATATATATATATATATATATATA
>CAIGQZ010000276.1:7015067-7037479 GCA_903798205.1 Danio tinwini | reverse complement strand
TGATTATAAGCAAGTTTGGCATGCTGTCCCGGGAGAGAGCCCTGAGCCCAAAAGGTCCTTGAGCCCTGGGCTCCCTCCCGTTTGCAGGGCGAGAGGGGAGCTTTGAGCTCAGGTAGATCTCGAGAGCTCCCCCCTTTGTAAGAGTTGATGACAGAAAATAGTTGCTACGGAGAGATATGCTGATGGATGAAAGTTTGACTAGTGCTAAATTTAGATTGTTTAATTAACTTGTGGTGCATGTTTTTGGAACGTGGGAGGAAACCGGAGAACCCGGGGGAAATCCACGCAAGCACGGGAAGAACATGCTAACCTTACACAGAAACGACAGCCAGTCTGTTAAAGGACTTGAACCGGTGACGTTCTTGCTGTGAGGCCGCAGTGCTAGTCACTGGGCCACTGTGCCGCCCTATGAAAGGAAAAGAGGAGGAGTAGGGGTGGAAGGGGAGATTCTTCAAACGAAGATGACTAGTAAGAAACCCTGGCTCTTTATAGAGGGTTAGAAATCGTCTGATTGGTTGGTCATACATGGTTAATGCATGACCAGCCGTGTTCAATCATAATCACGTGATCCTCTCGAAATTAGTTTATAAATAAACTTCACATTGGAATTAATGCTGGTTACACTTTACGATAAGGTTGTATTAGTTAATGGTAATGCATTTACTAACATGAACAAACAATGAACAGTACATTTATTGCAGTATTTGTTCATGTTAGTTAATGAAAATACAGTTGTTTACTGTTAGTTCAAGTTAACTCACGGTGCATTCCCTTAACAAGCATGAGTTTGATGATAATAATGCATTAGTAAATGATTAACTATTAATAAATGCTGTACAGGTATTGTTCAGAATTAGTTGACATTAGTAAATACATGAACTAATGAAAGCTCATTGTAAAGTGTGACCATAATACTTGTCAATATAATTTACTTGTGCTCCATTTAATGATGTTTTGACCGTAAATTCTTCTGTTAGGCTATTTTAGCAAGCCTGTTTTCAAATAATTATTGTAATTAAACACTATAATTAGGCATTAATATCTGCTTTGATCTTAAAACGAGTTCTCTCTAGTTTCTCCAGTGCTCTAAATGTTAAAACAGCAGATGATATATATGTATTTCTTCACATTACTGGAAATATAGTCCTCCACATGTACGCTGTCCTTGAAAACTCTATAAATGGTGTATATATAGGTCCGTATGGTTACTGGAAACTCTGAGGCAATTGTAGGTTAGAGAGAAAATAAAAAATGTGGCTGTAAAGAGAGCAGAATACATGCACATACCATAGTGAAAATGTGAAGCAAGCGTTTATTACTGTTGTTTGGAGAATGCTGCGATAGGATGATAAGTGTGAGCTGTGACCTCTGACCTCACAGTTCATGTAAACTTATCAAGTGACTGTCTGACCTGAGGATAATTGGCCTTAATTACTTCCTGTTGTTGAACAGAGGAAAGCGCTGTAGGAAAAAAAAAAGGACTCAAATCTGGAAAATCTGGTGCCAGTAGCTGGTGGCTTTTTTTCGTCTCTCTTACTTTGCTAATCTAATTTAAGTGCCAGACCCCTGCTTTACATTTGATTTTAGTTTGTTCTTCCATTAAAGGGATAGTTCACCCAGAAATTTACTTACGCTCAAGTGGTTCTAAACTTTTATGAATGTCTTTCTTCTGTTGAACAGAATTATGAAAACGGTTTGAGGATCCAAAACACATTGGGCTCTATTTTAATTATCTAGGTGCACGTCTAAAACGCATGGCACAAAAGCATAAGAAGTGTGTCTGAATACACTTTTGCTATTTTAAGGATGGAAAAATACATTCTACGCCCTATCGCATGGTCTAACAGGGTTGTACTTATTTTCTTAATGGGCCCTATATCATACACCCAGGGCAAGATGTGTTTTTAAGACGTGTTGCTATTTTCAGACCAACACAACCTTGATTTTCCCGTCTTCCCGCCACTTTGTGGACTCATGGGTGTTCTGGTCTACAAAGGAGGTGTGTTAAGGCGCATTGCTGGAACGTTGCTATTTTGAGGAACTAAAATAGACTGCTCAATAGACCAGCTGAGAGCAGGTCTAAAGTCCAGCGCAGAGCACGTTAGTTGTGCACCTCACTTAAACATTGCTCAAAACACACAAGATGTAGAGCATTACACAAATATCTTTACAAATAAAAAAGATTAAAGCATTAAAATATTACAAAAATTATAATTTTTTACATGAATATGAAAACCACTGCCTCCATGCCTTCTTCACCTTATTTTTTTTTTCAGTTTATTCACGACAACTTGCAGTTCATTCATTCATTCATTTTCTTGTCGGCTTAGTCCCTTTATTAATCTGGGGTCGCTACAGTGGAATGAACCGCCAACTTATCCAGCACGATTTTACGCAGCGGATGCCCTTCCAGCAGCAACCCATCTCTGGGAAATGACAACTTGCTTTTGTATAATGTTATTATTACCATCATTATTATTTATTATATGCATATTTATGTTTGCTTTATTAAAAAAAAAAAAACAAGCTTACATTTTTCCATCTGTCAGGTTTTGGACCACACTTCATTATTATTGTTCATTTATTCATTTGCTGTAAATTAGAACTGAATTTAGAAATAGTTTTGAAACTAATGCTTGCTCTAACCAAACTAAATTTAATATGTAGGCTAATGAATGTCTTCAGTGAGTGCGTCCAACATGTTTCCTTATCCACAAAAAAGAGAAAGTGAAATTAAAGGCCAAATGGAGGAGGCTCGTTCTTTATCCTTGCGCTGCAGATGCTCTATTTAACTGTTTTCTCGCTAGTGAAACGCTCAGTTTTTACACTTACAATGTCGCCATGTAAATAGCAAATGCACCATGGTGTGACGTAACTAACTCTTAAAGGGAATGAGAGACGAGACTCTGATTGGTTTATTCTCAAAACACACCCAGAACCCATAGAACAAGTTCAACCCTGTAAGACCGTGCGCTGCGGCGCAAATCATATTTTATCCATCCTTAAAATAGCAAAAGTGGATTCGGACATGTAGTGGCAATTTTCTTTGAGCCTCTTTCAGTGGTCAAGAAGACAAATTCTTACCCAACTTCTTTTAAGGTTTTATTCTAAGCTAAGAAGGTCAGACAATCATACAGCAACGCAGGTTTCTGAACAGAGTGAGACGCCGAAACAGAGTGCGCTCTCTTTTTAACTAGTTTGTAATACCCACAAGGTCATCAGTGTCATACAGAATGAATCAGAGTTACATCAGCACTTAACTTCATTTTTGACCATTTATATTTCAGTCTTACATCCCATCCGAACATATAGTTTGTTAAATCACCATGTGCTTATCCAGATCTTATCTGGTAATAAACAGATGTTAAAGTGGTCACACTTGCTCTAACTTAAACAGTATATCCATGGAATAATAAAAGAACAGACCTTTATAATCCATGTAAACGAGTATATAAATAAATATAAGATGAATAAAATGAATTTCCACCACAGGCATGACCTTAATGCTTTTGCGCCATGCGCTTCAGGCTTTGCGCCTATTATTAAAATAAATCCCTAAAGTGCATGGCGCAAAAGCATTAAAAGCATGTCTGAATCCACTTTTGCTACTTTAAGCATGATAAAATACGCTCTGTGCCTCGGCGCATGGTCTAACAGGGTTGTGCTTATTCTCTTAATGAGTTCTGAGTGTGTTTTGAGCATAACATGCATTAAACCAATCAGAGTCTCATCTCACATTCCCTTTAAGAGTCAGTTGTGTCACGCCATCGTGCATTTGCTATTTACATGGTGGACTTTGTAAGTGTACAAACTGAACGCTTCACTAGTGAGAAAACAGGTAAACAGAACATCTGCAGCGCGAGGATAAAGAACGAGCCTCCTCCAGGAGACTGTGGAAACTCACTCCACTGAACACATACATTAGCTGGCATATTTAATTTAGCTTGTTAAGCTCAAAGATTTGTTTCAAAACTATTTCCAAACACACGTCCTGTTCTTATGCCCCATATGGTGATGCAGACATCTCCAAAACCCCACAGGTGGACAAATCTAAACTAGTTTTTATTAAGACAAATATAAATATGCAGATAATAATTAATACTGATAATAATAATACCATTATACAGATGCAGCTTGTTATGAATAAACTAAAAAAAGCCCCCCGAGATGAAGAAGTCATGTAGGCAGTGGTGTTTATATTAATGTAGAAAATAATAATGTTTGTATCCTTTTAATCCTTTAATTGTTTTCATCTGTAAAGATATTTGTGTGTTGCTGTACATCCTGCGTTTATTAAGCAATGTGTGTTACTGCGTACAGGTAAAGTCTGAATTATTAGCCCCAATATATTTTTTTTTTCCCCATTTTCTGTTTAACAGAGAGCAGATTCTTTCAACACATTTCTAATCATAATAGTTTTAATAACTCATCTCTAATAACTGATTTATTTGATCTTTGCCATGATGACAATAAATAATAATTGACTAGATATTCTTCAAGACACTTCCATACAGCTTAAAGTGACATTTAAAGGCTTAACTAGGTTAATTAGGTTAACTAGGCAGGTTAGGGTAATTAGGCAAGTTAGTGTATAATGATGGTTTGTTCTGTAGACTATAGAAAAAGATATAGCTTAAAGGGGCTAATAATATTGACCTTAAAATGGATCTTAAAAAATTAAAAACTGCTTTTTTTTGTAGCCGAAATAAAGCTAATAAGACTTTCTCCAGAAGAAAAAACATTATCAGACATACTATGAAAATTTTCTTGCTGTTAAACATAATTTGGGAAATATTTAAAAAAGAAAAAAAATCAAAGGGGGGCGATTAATTCGGACTTCAACTGTAGGTGCATAACTAACGCGCTCTGCGCTGGACTTTAGAGCAGCTTTTAGTTGGTCAATGAAGCGGCCTATGTCAGTTCCTCAAAATAGCAACACGACAACAATCCTTTATAGACCAGCATACCCATGAGTCCACAAAGCAGTGCAAATGGATTTACTATTTAAAAATTTCTGTTGCGCTGGAAACTGGAAGATTTATTGTAATGCAATCACAGCCCTTCTCATTTAAAACACTAATGATTTATAATTACCGGCTGCCGTTTCCTTTGTTCACCAAGTTTATAAAATGTACAACTGTAGCTTGAAACATCCAGAAATGAGCAGTTTTCCTTATTTTGTGATTCATGCTTTTAGTTTTCCCGTTTATTTCTGCTTTTGGGGCATCACGGAAGCGCAGTGGGTAGCACGATTGCCTCACAGCAAGAAGGTCGCTGGGTCAGTTGGCGTTTCTGTGTGGAGTCTGCATGTTCTCTCTGTGTTGGCGTGGGTTTCCTCCGGGTGCTCCGGTTTCCCCCAAAGTCCAAACACATGCGCTATAGGGGAATTGGGTAGGCTAAATTGTCCTTAGTGTATGAGTGTGAATAAGTGTGTATGGATGCTTCCCAGTGATGGGTTGCAGCTGGAAGGGTATCTGCTGCTTAAAACATATGCTGGAATAGTTGGCAACACAAATGAAAAGGACAGTACTGAGAAACACCCATACACACTACGGCCAATTTAGTTAATCATTTCTCCTATAGCACATGTGTTTGGACGGTAGGGGAAACAGGTGCAACCAGAGGAAACCCACGCCAACACGGGGAGAACATGCAAACTCCACATAGAAACGCCAACTGACCCAGCCGAGACTCACACCAGGACTATGCATTATTTTATGTATCTTTAATGTTCAACAGATGAAAGAATCTCAAACAGGTTTGGTGGATGAGTAAATGATGACAGATTGGCATTTCTTAGGTGAACCATCCCTTTCAAATGACGACTTTAAAGGTCATTGTTGTGTTTACAGAGAAGATTGAAGTCTTCACCCAGACAAATCACACAGATCTTGTAAGAATTAGTTGGTTTTATGGATTTGTCTGTGAAATATAACAGGGGGTTAAGCATAAACAGTGTGTGATTCAGGTATGGCAGTGTAAATAAGTGTGTGTGTGTGTGTGTGTGTAAGGTAAAGTTGCCCATCGTCAGCTTGTAACGATGCTCCATGTGTTTTCACTCAGGACACACATTACATCGGCATTACACTAAACACTAGCAGCATGCTGGATATCGTACAACCTTGCATTTCATAGATGATGTTAATGATGTAGGCAGCACAGTGGCTCAGCGGTTAGCACTGTCGCCTCACAGTAAGAAGTTCGCTGGTTCGAGCCTTGGCTGGGTCAGTTGGCATTTCTGTGTGGAGTTTGCATGTTCTCCCCGTGTTACCGTGGGTTTCCTCCGGGTGCTCCGGTTTCCCCCACAGTTCAAACACATGCTCTATAGGGGAATTGATTAACTAAATTGGTCGTAGTGTATGGGTGTGTGTTTGTGAATGAGTGTGTATGGGTGTTTCCCAATACTGGGTTGCGGCTGGAAGGGCATCCGCTGTGTAAAACATATGCTGGATAAGTAGGCGGTTCATTCCGCTGTGGCGATCTAAGGGACTAAGCTGAAGGAAGATTAATGAATGTATGAATTGAATTAAGTTTGAAGCAAGTAAAAGCAGAGTAAATGATGGCAGAACTGTCCTTTTTTAAATAAACTTTCCCTTTAAGTTTGCATTCAAAGTCCATGCAGAAACAACAATAAAACGCTCTTTCACATTAAACGCTCTCATGTACAGAGTTAATTGAGCAGTATCTGTCTATTGGCCGGAAAGCACTGGATCTGTTGTTAATTATCAGCCAGGATGCGGGAGTTGAGTCTGGCCAGCTGCTGTAAGTGTGTCCTGCTCTCTGACCTCTCCGTGTTAAGTAACTGCAGACTTTCACTCTAGATAAACTATCAGAGCTGCGCTTTTTCACCAGCACCAGCATGCAAACACACACTTCACTGATGTAGGCAATGCTGCAGAGATTACCCCAACACCTACAATTGAAGTCAGAATTATTAGTCTATTTTTTTACTTTCCAAATGATGTTGAACAGATTCAGGAAAATTTCACAGTATTTCCTTTAATGTTTTTTTCTTATTTGTTTTATTTCGGCTAAAAAAGCAGTAAAATAAAATAAAAGCAGTTCTTAATTGTTTTAAACCCATTTTAAGGTCAATATTATTGGCCTATATAAGCAATATTAGTTTTGGATTGTCTCCAGATCAAACCACTGTTATACAATGACTTGCCTAATTATCCTAACTTTACCTTAATTAACCTAGTTAAGCCTTTAAATGTCACTTCAAGCTGAATACTAATGTCTTGAAGAATATCTAGTCAAATATTATGTGCTGTCATCATGGCAAATATAAAATAAATCTGTTATTAGAAATGAGTTATTAAAACTATAATGTTTAGAAATGTGTTGAAAATAAGTCTGCTCTCTGTTAAACAGAAATTGGAGAAAAAAATTACAAGAGGGCAAATAATACTGACTTCAACTGTATTTTAAGTTACTGTATATCAACAAAACTCTTATAGCAACAAGACTTTTGTTCTTACTTTGTTTATAACTTAGATGTAGTTCACCCAAAATTGAGAATTCTGTCATTTACTGACCCTTAATTTGTTTCAAACCAAGTTGTGCTTCTATTGAACACAAAAGATGTTTTGGAGAATGTTGTAAACCAGTAACCATTGGCATAGGATCCATAGTAAAAACAAATGTGTAAGACAATGCTCAACAAAAAAAAAAATAATAATAAAAATAAATAAAACAACAATTAGAACAAGTTAAGGGGGGTGACTTAACCCCCCCCCCAAAAAAAATAATAAATTTTTTAATTTTTAATTAAAAAAATAAAAAATCTATAAAATAAAATTAATAAAAAAAAATGTAATTAAATAAAAATAATATCATTAAATAAAAAATAAATAAAAATAAAGTAAAATTAAAATAAATAAAATTAAATAAAAAATTATATTTTTTTAATAAAATAAAATAATAAACAAAATAAAAATAATAATAATAAAATAAAAAAATTAAATTAAATTAAATAAAATACAAAAATAATTCATAAATAAATAAATAAATTTATTAATTGATAAATTAATGAATTAATATAAAAAATTTAAAATGATAAAATAATTAATAAAAAATTATAATAAGAAATATTTTTTATTAAATTACATTAAATAATAAAATATTTTTTTTATAAAATAAAAATACAAAATAAAATTAAATAAATAAATATATAAAATAAAATAAAATAAAATAAAATTAAATTAATTAAATTAAAATAAATCTTTGTGTGACTATTTCATGTAGTTACCCAGTTTTATGGGTCTCATCAGGAAGAAATGATTCTTTAAGGTGCATGTTTTGCAGTTTATAACAAATAATAATAAAAATGAATAACTAATATTGTTGTGGTTCTTTAAAGGGGAAGTTCACTTAGGAATAGTTCATTTACTTAAACTCAAACAGATTTGGAACAAATGGAGGCTCTTCAGTTAAAAAAAGAAAGATATACTGAAGAATGATAAGGAAAAAAAAAACAAAAAACATTGACTTCCATAGTATGTTTAATTCCTACTATGGATGTCAATGGCTGCTTTTAGGTCGAAACCCTGCTTTTTAGGTTGCCCTAGAGTACAATGATCTATTGTAAATATTAATTACTGTATTAGTTAAGAGTAGCCTAAGAGTAACTTTAAAAGTACTCAAGAGTAGTGAGTATTACGCTGTAAAAGTTTGCATGCAATTTGTGCATGTGTGTGTGTAAACATAACGTTCTGTATTGCATTTAGTGATTGTTTACAGCCATTTGGCGATTTCCAAAAACATTGACTTCCATAGTTTTTTATATGAAGAAAAGTCATTCATAAAAGTTTAGAACCACTTAAGTGAGAGTAAATGATGGTTGAACTATCCCTTTAACCTCTTTGTTCCTCTGAATGTTGTAATTCACCAACAGCAACAGTTAGTACTTAGCTTTTGTTTTATAAACCAACTGGTTTCATCTTTACCAAATGGTTCAGATAGCCATAAAGGGTTAGTTCACCAAGAAATTTTAACTCTCATTGCAGCTCCAAATCACCTGAGAGCTTTGTTCATCTTCTGCACACAAATTAAAATGTATTAGATGAAATCTGAGAGCTCCCCTATCCTCCATAAGACAGTAAGGGGCCTAAGATGGTCAACGTACAGAATAAAATCCCAAAATATCGTCACAACAGAACAGTGGTTCAGCTGTAATTATACAAAGCTCCAAGAACACTTTTGTGCACCAAAAAATAAATGAAAAACACATTTGTTTCCAGATATCGTACACCTCTAATCCGACAGATCAGACATTTTCTTATCAACACCTCATTTTTCTGGATTGTTGCTAGAAGGAATACAGCTGCAGAGAGAAGCTAACACGAATTATTTAGAATATTTATTCAATTACCCAATCCTTAACCTAACCATCACAGTAATATGAAAACAGTAATACAGAATATTATTCATATTATTTATTAAATTACCTATTTAATTGTATTTTATTAATGAATACCCCAACTCTAAACCCATCCCTCACAGTAATACAAATATTCATTATTGTTGTACAGTGCCACAAAAATTATGCTATATTGCTACGAGCTGTATATATGTATAGTTAATAACAATTAAAGTTATACATATATATATATATATATATATAAGCATAGTTAGCCTGCAGTTATATATAGGTGATGTCATTGCGTACATGTTCAATGAAGTGTATTTGTTTATGTTATGTACAGCTGCATCCCTTTATTCATCAGGGGTCGCCACAGAAGAATGAACCACCAACTTCCAATGCCCTTCCAGCTGCAACCCAACACTGGGAAACACCCATACACAATCTTTTACACACATTTAACTATGGCCAGCTTATTCAATTCACCTATAGCGCATGTCTTTGGACTGTGGGGGAAATCGGAGCACCCGGAGGAAACCCACACCAACATGAGGAGAACATCCACACAGAAACGCCAACAGACCCAGCTGGGGCTCGAACCAGCAACCTTCTTGCTGTGAGGTGATCGTGCTACCCACTGCGCAACCATAACCCCCCCCCCCCCTAGTATTTTGTAGACATAAATTGTGCAATTCTGAGTGTGCTTAGACTTAAAACACACACTGAACGCATCTGGCAGATAGTTTTCTAGATATATGCAGCAACCCTTATCTGCTAGGCACTTCCAATACATCAAACCTGTGTTCTCATTAAAGTTTGACTATTCAAGACACGTTTAATGGGCAGCACTAAATATCTGACAGTGATAATGTCTCATCCAGCCTAGATTAGAAATGCGAATCTTGGGAGGTCAGAATATCACAAAGCATTCACAAAAAGTCCAAACTTGTGTCTTGTCAGCTGTTCTGTGCTAACGTGGTGTGTTATTAGCGAAGGGCTGTTTTTCTTCGCTGACAGCCCATTCATCATGGATGGAGTGTATAGCTACCTAGTGCTGTAATGAACTGGAGATTGCTTTTGTTGGTCGACCCAATGTTTGGACTAGACGTGGAATGTTGATGATTTTGGTGAATGACTTCTTAAAGACATGTGCATGACATGTCTACAGTCAGTCAGTATGTTTACATGGACACCAATACTCAGATTTTAATACGCCGTAAAACCCCACAGTCAACTTTATCAAATGAAATGAGTGTAGTTAACTTAAAATTTACAGAAAGTTAATTCTACTCATTTGAAAAGAGTTTTGAACTCAGTGTTGAAGGTAATGAGTTAATTAAATACCTCATTACTTCAACTTAAATCGAGTAAGTTCAAAGTACTCATATAGATTAGTTTTTTAACTCAAATGGTTTGTTGCAATTGGTTCTCTTAAACGATTTGAGTTGCCTTAACTTATTTGGTTTTACAGTACTCAGTGGATTTGAGTTCTCTTCATTGTTTACTGTGCTCAAATTGCTTCATTTACTCAAATATATTAAGTTCACATTTGTCATTAGGATTAGCTTTTTTGAACTTTTTTCCTCAAACGGTTTGAGTTACCTTAACTTTTTGGGTTTTATAGGATTAAAGGTGCTGTATGTACATTTTTGACTCATCTAAAGCATATAAACACCATAATATGTTTGCAGACATTTCAGAAACATGCTCAGTGAACATTCTTGTTTATCTGAAAAACAATGCTGATGACAGATATTCTTCTTTGAAAATGTGAGTTAAGCGCTGGAAAGTCTGTCTTTGTTTTGGTCCCTTTAACCCGCCCATTGCCAGATTAGCTAATTATATAACCACTGGTTGCCTTGATGGGAAACAGTATATGTCATTCATTCATTCATGAAGACTCTCAAAGCATGCGCCCAAGACTAAAAATGCAACCTCTGGTGGACAGTAGCAGACTCCAAAATGAGACGCAGATTCAGAGTTCCACATGAGGTGGTGGTTATTTAGCAAATAATATAAATATTACAAGAGTAAACATTAGGTGAGCAGGTTGCATTGTAACCCTGTGTCCTCACAACACGCAACGTGATGAGATTTGCGGTGATAAGCAATTTGGCTGTTTGCACCAGACGAAAAACCAGACATTTGGAAGCACAGAATAGCGCACTCACTGCACTCCAGCCAAATGGTAAGGTTTATAATCTAATGAATACATATTAAACCTCTTTAACATTATTAAATGTAGATGCTGAATCAATGATATGTGTTGGTTTGCACTGAATCACAGTTTTAAAGTTCAATTTCTAATGGTTTATTTAATTTTTTAGATCTGAGGTGAACTATCTGCTGCTGCTTTCAGTAGTATAGCAATAAATGTGATGTAAAATGGCATTCAAACTCATATTATTAGCATTTAACACTGAATAAAGAACATTAGGTGTATAAATTTGAGGTGTTGGTTAGGATTAAAAACTTTTTTAGTATGAAAAATTTTCCTTCTATTGCGTGCCGTCGCTTTTAGTTCAAATCAGCCTTAAATCAGCCTTTTGGCTTGATAGTCAGGCACACTCACGTTAATCTGGCAACCTGCGCTTGCATGGACTCGTCAGAGGAGGAGCCGAGTGAAAATGTGATTTGATTCAGAAATGCAATATCTAGATTAACTACTGGGTGTCAAATTTACATAATACACCTTTAAGACAATACTCTGATTCAAGAGTTCACACTTAGCTGATGATTGATTATAAAGCTTGTTTGGCATGCTGTCCTGGGAGAGAGCCCTGAGCTCATAAGATCCTCGAGCATGGGGCTCCCTCCCGCTTGCAAGGCGAGATGGGAGTTTAAGTTCAGGTACATCTTGAGAACTCCCCTGCTGTAGTAGCTAATGAACTGATAGTGATTGCTCTTAAGAGATAACTACTTACTAGGAGCGTGTCTATGGTGCTGATTTGAATTAGTCAGTTAACTTAAGTTGTATGATTTTGGACGGTGGGAGGAAACCGGGGAACCCGGGGGAAATCCACATGAGCACGGGGAGAATGTGTAAACTCCGCAAGGAAACGCCGGCTGGCTTGGTAAGGACTAGAACAAGTGGCGTTCTTGCTGTGAGGCAACAGTGCTAACCACTGGGCCACCGTGCCACCCATCTAGAAAAGGAGGAGGAGTAGGGGTGGAAGGGGGGATTCTTCAAAACGAAGATGGCTGTTATATGGAACTGAGGGTATTTATGTTGGCTTAAGAATCATCTGATTGGTGAATCATAAATTGGATAAAGCGGGACCAGTCGTGAGCAATCATAAGCGCATGATCCTCTCAAAATTACTTTATAAATAAACTTCACCTAAAGAGTCTATCATGTAAACTGCAACGACTAAAGTCATAATCAAACTAAACAGAAATCGAATGATGTGGAGTATTCTTATTTTAGTTGCATTATTACAGTGCAGTACAGACATACTAATTAAACACCTTAATTAACCGTTTTGTAGGACATTTCGCTGTATTTTGAAACAGAACGCACACACAGATAACAGGCATTTGGGGACAATCAAATGACAATTTCTTCAAGCAAGAGAGCAGATTTTTGGTGCAAGCGGGAAATGATGACTATGCTGAGAATTCTAGAAGAAATGCACATTATGAAGTGTCTTGACTAGCAGGACTGATTTTTCTAATCCCCATAGACAAGAACAAATAAAGTAGTGACTGCTGGTTGAAGGAAAGTAGTGGAGTAAAAGTACTGGTACAGCACAAAAAATATACTCAAGGCAAAGCAAAGGTAAACACTTTTAAAACTACTTAGTAAATAACAATTCCTGAGAAAAACTACTCAACTAGTCATTTGAGTATTTGTAGTGTTACTTTACACCACTGCTAAAATTACAAATGGTGCCATGATGAACACAAACTGTTGTTGCGTAAAACGCCGGAGGAAACTAGCGTCAATTGCTGACATGACATTAATCAAACAATGCACTATAACAACTATAAAATGAAAGCAGCTCAGGTAAACACCTTAATCATACTATTGTTTTATTAAGGCAAAGAATTCAATTACTGATGTCCATGTAAACCTAGTCAGTGTGAAACAAGTGAGTCCTGTGCTGTTTCCCATTGAGTATGTTTACATGGACACCATTACTCCGATTTTAATACGATTAAGACCATTTTTGTCACAATTTTTTTTATTAATTTTATTTCTGATTAAGAGTCTACCATGCAAACAACGTTTTTTGATGACCTTCGACTAAAGTCATAATGGAACTAAACAGAAATGGAATTAAGACGTGGAGTATGCCGATTTTAGTGGCATTATTGAAGTGCAGTACAGACATGTGAACGCCACAATCACAAGGAACATTCAAAAAGCAACTCATTTAAACACCTTAATCATATTATTGTCTTATGCAGATTAAGTTAAATAATTAGATGTAACAATGCAATCTCACTGCAATTCATTGATTTAGTGGCTAATTCGTATGAATTCGTACAACCTAATTCGTAGAAATTAGTACGATTTGCTTATCACCCAATGACAATTGGCGTTAGGGGTGGGGTTAGGTGCCACGCCTCCTTTTTAAAATCGTATATTCTCGTACAACTGAACTTGTACGAATTCGTATAAATTAGCCACTAAACTGACAAAACGTAAAATACTTAAGTTTCCTCGTGAGATCAGGCTGGATGTAAAGGTAATCAGTGTGAAACTAGCTAGTCTTGTGCTGTTTCTTATTGTTTGACCTTGTGTTGTTTTCGTTGCAGTGGAGCGGGATAAGGATTTCTCCCATCACAGACGACACTACAGGGAGTTTCGCTTCGACCTGACTCAGATCCCGGAAGGAGAAGCGGTGACCGCTGCCGAGTTCAGGATTTATAAGGATCAAAGTCACGTCAGATATGAGAACATCACACTGAAGGTCACCATATACCAGGTCATCAAAGAATATCCAAACAGGTGAGGACTTTGCTCATTTTACAAGTCTAGACACACAAGAGTGAATCAATAAATATAGTATGCACTGCATTCCTGTGCAACAGGATTTTAAATTACAATTTTATTTCACCATTGCAATTGCTGTATATTTTGGATGCCAATGTCCAAATCTGCGCAAGACTTGTCAAAATCTTTTAAATAATTGACAGACAGAGACTTTTAAATGATAAAGCAGTTCTATCCTACTCTATCTGTCAAAATCTGTGAAGAATACAGTCTCAGTGAATAAATACATGTGTAAATATTGCCAATGCATTACACTGAAAAAAATCATTGGATTTACTCATTTTTATTTAAGGTAAGTGGTTGCACAATTTATACAGGCTGAATTTAAACAAACTAATTAAATTTAGCAATGCTCAACTTCATTGTTTGTTTAAAATCAGCCCATATTAATTGTTTGCAATCACTTACAGTACATTAAAAAGTAATATATACTGTCAAGAAATTATTCAATGGATTTACTACTTTTTTTTTTAAGGAACACTCCATTTTTTGGGGTGAATAGGCTCATTTTACAGCTCCACTAGAGTTAAGAACTTTAGTTTTACCATTTTTGTATTCATTTAGCCAACCTTTGGGTCTGGCAGGAGCACTTTTAGCTTAGCTTAGCAAAGATCATTGAATCGGATTAGACTGTTAGCATCTCATGCAAAAAGATTCATTTATATGGGCTGAATTTAAACAAACAAATTAAATTGAGCAATGTTCAACTTCATTTGTTTGTTTAAACTCCGCCGATATTATTGTTTGCAACCACTTTCCTTAAAAAATGTAGTAAATCTATTGAATCTTTTTTTTTTTCAGTGTATTTGCTTTTTAAAAGAACTCTCCACTTTTTTTTTTGTTAAATATGCTCATTTTACAGTTGAAGGGGTTTAGTTTTATTGTTTTTGAACCCATTCAGCCGACCTCTGGGTCTGGCGAAGCACTTTTAGCTTAGCTTAGCATAGATCATTGAATCGGATTAGACCGTTAGCATCTCATGCAAAAAGATTTTCTATAAGTTTTCTATGTAAAAGGTAAAGTGGTTGCAAACTATTTAAAATGGCTGAATTTAAACAAACAAATACAACTTAGCAACGTTCCTTTTTATTAGTTTGTTTAAATTCAGCCCATCTCAATTGTTTGCTCCCACTTACCCTAAAAACAATTAGTAAATTCAATGAATCACTTCTGTTGGGGTACATCCCTTTTTAAAGGAACACTCCACTTTGTTTTTGTTTGTAAATACACTGAAAAAAAATCATTCAGAGATGATTCCTTGGATTTACTACATTTTTTTACGTTAAGTGGCTGTAAACAATTTATTTGGGCTGAATTTAAACAAACAAATTAAGAATTTACGAATTTTACGAATTTTATAAAATTTTATTTGTTTAAATTTAACACAAATCAATAGTTTGCAACAGTTTTGCAGACATAATTTTTTTTCAGTGTATGCTCATTTTACAGCTCCACTAGAGTTAAGGGGTTTAGTTTTACCATTTTTGGATCCATTCAGCCGACCTTTGGGTCTGGCAGGAGCACTTTTAGCTTAGCTTAGCATAGATCATTGAATCGGGTTAGACCGTTAGCATCTTGTGCAAAAATGGGCAAAAAGTTTTAGTAATTTTTCTTATTTAAAAGGCAAGTGGTTGCAAACAATTTAAATGGGCTGAATATAACCAAACAAATTAAATTGAGCAATGTTCAACTATACTTGTTTGTTTAAATTCAGCCCAAATAAATAGTTTGTAACCACCTACCTTAAAATAATTGAGTAAATCCAGTGAATAATTTTTTTCAGTGTACTCATGAGATTGTGTTAAAGAAGCACAGTTTTTTTACCCCTAAAGTGACACACTGAGTTTAAATTAAACCCGACTGCCAATTAAACCTGTAGGACAGTCTCTTAAAAAAGCGATGCCTGGTCTGCGAAACACTTTAGGCAGGCAATCAAGCGGAAAATAAAAAGCACATCCTGTTTACGCCAGCGAGTCTGGAGTCTGTCTGGAGCTTTCCTTCAAGATGTTTAAACACGCTCATTTGTCACCATTGAAAAAATCTGACAAAAGCCGACTTGGAGTTGTCATCTTGCTATTTAAAGAAAAAAGAAAGAAAGCACATCGGCTGATATTAATATCACATTTCAGAGCCTTTTCCAAGGAATATGTTGTGTAAGATGATTCAGGAGCACGTGTCGCCAGCTTTCCTTTAACAGCTGCTGCCTCTTTTAATATGTAACTAGTATGTCTTTTACTTGAAGTCAGACTATCTTTATCATTCTCAGTATCCCACAAAGAAGATTTACTTTATAGAGCTTTTAAAGCAAGGCTGGGGAGGAGAATCAGTTTCGTCTGATTCTGTCAATCATTCTGCAATAGTATATAAACATCTGCGCAGCTCATCTGTGATTATTCTTCCCGGATATCTCCATCACCCCATCTCCTGCCTTAAATCTGGACATTTAGAGTATTACTAACTGAGTTATAATGGAGTTCAGTCCAGTCTCAAACTCCACAGGACTATTTCTGACAACAAGATGAATCGGTTCATTTTCAACAAGGGCTATAAAGCAGAAGGTTTTCAATTACTACATTGTACAAAATGCTGGTTCCCACACAATCGATTTGTGTTGAGACAACTTGAAGGAATTAAGTTAACTTATTATCATTTTAAGAGGATTGAACGTGAAACAATTAAGTTGTCTCCGCAAAAAAAAACCTTATGAATTGTGTTGTTTCAGCTCATTTTAGTAGTTTGATCAAACAGCAAATGTTGTTTTGTTAGTGTACACATTCAAAAGATGACGTTTGCTGCTTGTTCGGGGATCGGTCAGTCAATTGGTCAGTCTGTCAGTTGAATTTGGCCTTTGGTGGAGAGAAATTTGAGATCTCAAAAAGCCTACACAGCAGCCTGTAGGGGATTCACGAAAACAAAAACTGCTAATAAACTTACCTCCTGGGATGTATTTTGTGCTCTCCAGAAATGTATACAGGGGTACGTATCAATAATGAGCCTGGGTTGTAATTTCTTCATGTTGCCCCAACACATATCAGAATTTTCTACAGTATATAAATTGACTCTTCTTAACCAATACTTTACACGCCTGATATATAATTTGTAACAAACAAAACACTAATAGATAACATTCAGGGTTCTTACACCTTTTCTAAAGTCAAATTTAAGCACTTAAAGCACTTTCAAAGTGCATTTTCAAACTTTTACAGCACTTTACAAGTGTGGCAAATTACATATTTACATATACACACTTCATTACGTTATCAGATGCTATTTGCTATATATTGTATAGTATTTTAAGGAATATTTTTGATGGCATGTTTGCCCCAAGCCCAACATTGAATTACTTACTCTCTTAAAAGGATAGTTCACTCAGAAATGAAAACTCTGTCATCATTTATTCATTTTACTCTTTCTTTATTCTGATGAACACTAAAGACAGCAGCTTGAAGAAAGCTGAAAACCTGTAATATGTGTTTTCGGTTCTATGTCAATGATTATAGGTTTTCAGCTTTCATTCATTCATTTTCTTTTCAGCTTAGTCCTTTTATTATTTCGGGGTAGCCACAGCGGAATGAACCGCCAACTTATCCAGCACATGTTTACGCAGTGGATCCCCTTCCAGCTTCAACCCATCTTTAGGAAACATCCACACATACTCATTCACACTTATACACAACGGGCAATTTAACCTACCCAATTCACCTGTACTGCATGTCTTTGGACTGTGGGGGAAACCGGAGCACCCGTAGGAAACCCCATGGGGAGAACATGCAAACTTTACACAGAAATGCCAACTGACCCAGCCGAGGCTCGAACCAGCGACCTTCTTGCTGTGTGGCAACAGCACTACCTACTGTGCTACTGCTACGCCTCTTTTGCGTTCATCAGAAGAAAAAAACTAAACTCAAAGGTTTACAACCTCTTGAGGCTGAATAAATAGTAAGTTTTGATTTTTGGGGTGAACTAGTCCTTTAAATGCAATTTACTCACGTCTTAAAAGTGTCTTTCGTACATCTTAAATGTATATTTCTTTTCATTTTAAAGAGTAAAGATAAATAGTATGAAAGAAAAAGCTTTTTTTAAGCACTTTATAAAAAAAAAAAAGTAAATCTAAATACTTTTGAAACCTCAAAATCACTAGGGTAAAATGCAAGCATTTTTAAGGATTGCAACACAGGCTCGTTGTGAAAACGTACCCCCATATGCATTTCTGGAGAACGCAAATTATGTAGCCAGAGGTACATATGGCTGGATTTTGTCTTTAAAATGAATGCTATGGGGCGGTATGATGCCGCTGACGGCTTCTGTTTCCTTTCGTGCAACCACTGACACTTACCTCCGTATGGACAACTTATCCAGCATTACCAGTTTGTCCAGTGGCTCGCCACATACCAAGCTGACCAACGTGGTGGGGTTCGAGTCCAGCGGAGAACGATTCCAGAAAGCAGGTAAAACTAAAATTAAAGGCAAAAAATAAAATAAACAAGTTGAGAATGTGGTAGGATCAGAAAACGTGGTAAATTAGGCGAAGGCTTTTCTTTTTCTTGCTTCTGAAAACTTTGTCGGTTGGGTTTAGGAAAGGAGGTGGGTGGGGTTACAGGTTGGTCAGTCAGTCAAGCAATCAGTCAGTCAGTCGACAGCAGCCTCTGGTGGATTTACGCAAGAACAGCAGGCGTGAATGGCACTCGCAAGAGAAATTTAAGATCTGAAAAAGTGTACATGGCGACTTCTGGTGAATTCACAAAAAAAAGTAGCTCCTGGACATATTTCGCGATCTCCAGAAATGTAAGAATTAAACTAAATTTGGTGGATCCAATTAGAATTTAGATACGAATAAAGCTGTAAAGTTTAATGCATGCAGTCAAATGATCAGTTTGGCGCATGTAATACAGATAATTGATGATGAAGTTTAGTGGATATTCAGAATTCAGATGTTAATAGAACTATATGAATTATTGTGTATAATTGCAGAGGTTTTCAAAAACATTTTCCCTTATGATATAATCTTGATATGATTATTGAATAATCTTGAATGATTATTATAGACATTGTTCAGACGTTGTGGGTACAAAGACTCAATGCAGCTCAATAATGTTTAATTAGAGAAGTAAACAGTGAAAGTCTTTTTTTTCTGCATCTAAAGTATGTCGGGTCCAATCTGTGACCTCAGTGAAGATTGTGGAATGATGTATGGAAACATTTTCCCCATTTTTTCACAAATTTTTTTATGGATAGCGCCATCTGGGCTCAACTAAAACACCATGACAGCACATCAATACAATACAATAGACCACCTCTTGTCCTCTAGAAATAATTTCTCTCAATCAAAACCAGAACCTGTCCTTCCTCAGCCTCACCAGATAAACTTGCTGCTAATGGCCACGGATAAAGCTTTCCATTAACAGCTCATTTGCGAGTTCCAGCACTTATGAAAGTCTTGAAAGTCCATCAGTTATCACTCGCTGGATATCTCTGCACCCGGACTGGCCCATCTGGCCTTAATAGAGGGCGTCAAGAGACTTCAGAGCTTCCTAAAAGCCAGTCTGTGCCCACCTGCCTTCACGGCTCTAATGGTCTTGTAATCTAGATTAAGACCCGTGACTTATCTTGAGGCATAGATGAGACGGGGCCTTTCCTCAGCATGAAAAAATGCAGCTGAAATACTGGAGTGGAGATATGGCTCTCCTGAGGCAATGAAACAGGTCTTTCTAATGGATTCTGCCATCAGAGAAGTGTGTTTATGAGGCGTCCGCGTCTGACAGCTTCACACATTCGCTCCGTACCACGATTTTCCTGTGATTAATGGGATTTAGGGTTTCACAGTTTAGCACCCGCTTCTTATAGCCGGGCAAAGTTTGCCCAGGGATAGTTCACCCAAAAATTGAAATTCGCTCACTATTTTCTGTCCCTCAATGGGTTCCAGTTTCTTTCCACAAAAGAAGATATTTTGAAGAAAGCTGGAAACCTGTAACCTTTGTAGGACAAACAAATACTATGGAAGTCAATGGTTACAGGTTTCTGACATTCCTCCAAATATTTTCTTTTGCGTTCAATGGAACAAAAGTGAAACTCAAACTGGGTAAAGCAAGTAAAGGGTAAGTAAATGATGACAGAATTTAGAGTTTTGCGTGAACTATCCCTATTATGCTCCTTTTTACAAGATGTAAAATAACTGATGTCCCTAGAGAGTGTGTGTGTGTGTGCATGTGTGAAGCTTCAGCTCAAAGTACCACACCAATAATGTTTTCTAACTCTCTGAATCGTATCCTTTTAGACTTTGATCCTAATTGTGTGGCATTTTGGTGACTGTTGCTTTAAATTCAAATGAGATTGTGCTCTTTATAGAAGAGGGCGGAGCTACAAATGCCTGTGTGTCAGCATAGTGACAGATTCAAAAACAAGACTAACGTCCTATGCTGATGACGGAGAGATGGTCACTGGGATTTTCACACAGGAATACGAGAGAATATCCAGTGAGTGGCAGTTCTGTGGGCACAAATGCCTTGTTGATGCCAGAGGTCAGAGGAGAATGGCCAGACTGGTTCCAGCTGATAGAAAGGCAACAGTAACTCAAATAAGCACTCGTTACAACCGAGGTCTGCAGAAGAGCATCTCTGAACACACAACATGTCCAACCTTGAGGTGGATGGGCTACAGCAGCAGAAGACCACACCGGGTGCCACTCCTGTCAGCTAAGAACAGGAAACTGAGGCTACAATCCACACAGGCTCACCGAAACTAGACAGTAGAAGATTGGAGAAACGTTGCCTGGTCTGATGAGTCTCCATTTCTGCTGCCACATTCGGATGGTCGGGTCAGAATTTGGCATCAACAACATCAGCAAAATCAGCAATCAGCAAAATCATTGAGGAATTTTTCCAGTATCTTGTTGAATCTCTGCCACAAAGGATTAAAGCAATTCTGAGGGGAAAAGGGGGTCCAACCTGGTACTAGTAAGGTGTACCTAATAAAGTGGCCTGTGAGTGTATAACGATATAATGAAAGCACAAAAATATCATGATACAATAAATACTGTAGATCTTTGTTTTTTTTTACTGTAGTTCAGTTTGTGAGTTTATGACTCTAATGAGCTGAATCGTTTAAATGAACTGACTCAAACTCATCAGTCATTAGTGTGAGTCAGTCTAATGACTCACTTCGAGTGGTCTTGATTTTGTTCACTGAACTTTACTTTTGTTGTGTCCAAAGGGAAACGGACCAAGAACTGTTACTGTGCTTTGTTGAACTGAAGCCTCGTTAGACTCAAATCAATGTAATTACGGAGTTGCTCACATAGTAAAGAGTAATTGAAGATCAACATTCAGAAAAACGTTTCTGACACAACAGATGCTGCTGCTTTAATAAATAGGAGTGCTAATGATGTTATTGTTTAGAGCATTTGGTTCAGGACAAATTATTCACAGGTTTGAGTCACCTTGTTTTAAGTACTAAAAGAATCAGCTATTGAACTGTTAAAGGGGTCATAAGGTGCAACTTTTGACTTTATATATTTTAGATACATACTGTTGAAGTCTGAATTATTAGCCCTCCTGAATTATATATATATATATATATATATATATATACACAAACACAGTTGAAACCAGAAGTTTCCATACACTGTATAAAAAGGTGCATAACCATTTAAAAAAAGTCAGATGTTAATGTAACTTTGTCTCTTTTAGGTAAGTTCGGATTATCACATTTGTTTCTGTTCTGCTTAATATCACAATAATGAGAGAGATATTTTTTGAGAAATTGTTATACCTTTTCTTGAAAGTCAAGTTTACATACAATAAGATTATTTTGCCTCTGAAAAAGCTCAGATGATGGTGTCAAGGTTTTGGAAGTTTCTGGTTGGCTAATTGACAACATTTGAGTTAACTGGAGGCACAACTGTAGAATAGTATTTAAGGAAAGCCTCAAACACACTGCTTCCTTGTGTGACAACATGGGAAAATCAACAAGCCAGAATCAACACAAAAGCCAGATTAAAATTAGCTAAATTACACTGGGAAATAGAATAATGTTTGGAGACATGTCCTGTGG
>CAIGQZ010000276.1:6998283-7014667 GCA_903798205.1 Danio tinwini | reverse complement strand
GGAATGGGCCAAAATTCCTGCAAACTATTGTGAGAAGCTTGTGGAAGTAAACCCAAAACATTTGACCAATGAATGAATGTTCTCCAGCGATCTATGAGGGAGGCTATCTATAAGCTGGCGATCGTGACAATAATATTTGACTAAATATTTTTCAAGATACTAGTATTCAGCTTAAAGTGACATTTAAAGGCTTAACTAGGTTAATTAGGGTAAAGTTAGGGTAATTAGGCAAGTTATTATATAACAGTGGTTTGTTCTGGAGACAATCCAAAACTAATATTGCTTAAGGGGGCTAATAATATTGAACTTAAAATGGGTTTAAAACAATTAAGAACTGCTTTTATTGTAGCCAAAATAAAATAAATAAGATTTTCTCCAGAAGATAAAATATTATTGGAAATACTGTGAAAAAAATCCTGAATCTGTTCAACATCATTTGGGAAATATTTGATCAAAAACAAAATGCACATTTATTTTGACTAAGTCTATGGTGTCCCCAGAATGTGTCTGTGAAGTTTCAACTGAAATTACCCTCAGATCATTAATTAGCATGTGCAATTTAGCCACTGTTTGGGTGTGAACCTTTAAACACATACATTTAATTTCAGAAGAAAACACTTCAGATCATTAAAAAAACTGGAAAATCAGACAGAAACGGTTGGTGGTTTTGCTTTTTTGAGACTCTCCTTAATTATCCTCAAGTTTGGATGCTCATCATTTTGCGTTTTACATCTTTTGAGCTTAGTTACAATGTTGAGTTATACCACAATTACTGTTAAAATGATGCTTTAGATGCGTGATCTGAATGAGATACAGCATGGACTGCCATGACACAATATTTAATGTTGAACACAAGACTGAATATCTTTAAAATACAACAATACTTTGAGGTTGAAAGTAGTTTTCCACTTTCTGAAAGCCAAAAGTACTGCCAAAAACACTACATTGATGCAATACCGAATTCACACCTTCTTTCTTTAGACATTTGAGCAGCAATATGCAAATATTCTTGCATATGTAGATCTACGAGAGAGAATTCAATCAAGGTTTGGTTTTTATTTATGTGGCATGGACACTATTTTACACTGGACAAACCATATGCATTTGTTTAAGTGTCATAGCAAACTTGCTGATTTTAAACAGATGTGCAAGGAAGACCTGACATAAAAACAAGACAAATGCAATCATAATTCTAAAAAATGATGATATTAATAAAAATATATTTCAAAAAGGGTGACACGGTGGTTCAGTGGTTAGCACTGTCACCTCACAGTAAGAAGGTTGCTGGTTCAAGTTCGGGCTGGGACAGTTGGCAGTTCTCCTCGTGTTGGTGTGGGTTTCCTCTGGGTGCTCCACTTTCTCCCACAGTCCAAACCTATAGGGGAATGGAATAAACAAAAAACTGACCGTAGTACATGAGTGTGTGTGTGAATGTGAATGGGTGTTTCCCAATACTGGGTTGCAGCTGGAAGGTCGTCCGCTGTGCAAAACATATGCTGGATAAGTTGGCGGTTCATTCCACTGTGGAGACCCCTGATAAATAAAAGGACTAAGCCGAATGAAAATAAATGAATGAATGGTAGAATTCAAGTGGACTTTAAATCTTTATCACTGAGAAAAGAGTGAAAAATAAAGGGGCAAAGTCTTGAGATCACAGGTTGAAAAGTAACTAGGGAATAAAAATAGTTATTAAAGTTTTGCCTGTACTATCGATACAGGAAATATGAAATATTTCCTATCAACAGATAGGAGACTTTTTAGAGAGTGTTAAATATAGCCTATATTCACCTTTCAACCACTCTGTGAGTTGGCATTATTCTTCAAACCATAATTTTTAGCAAGAGGTTTTTAATCAATAAAATATAATAAAGTTTAGTAAGATTACTTATTCTTCTCTGTGTATTAATAAGTACCGGCCAGAATTCTGTTAATATATATATATATATATATACAGTTGAAGTCCACATTATTAGCCCCCCCTGTTTATTTTTTCCCCAATTTTTGTTTAACGGAGAGAAGATTTTTTTCAACACATTTCTCATCATAATAGTTTTAATAACTCATCTCTAATAACTGATTTATTTTCTCTTTGCCATGATGAAAGTAATAATAATAATAATAATAATAATAATAATAATAATAATAATATTAGACTAGATATTCTTCAAGACACTTCTATACAGCTTAAAGTGACATTTAAAGCCTTAACTAGGTTAATTAGGTTAACTAGGCAAGTTAGGGTAATTAGGCAAGTTATTGTATAACAATGGTTTGTTCTGTAAATAAAACAAATAAGACTTTCTCCAGAAGAAAAAATATCAGACATACTGTGAAAATGTCCTTGCTCTGTTAAACATCATTTGGGAAATATTTGATAAAAAACAAATAATATATATATATGAGCAATATCACACTCATAGCAGTGCGATGTGGCTGTATATCAGCACTGGTGGGAGGCGTGAGTTGGCACAAGGTCGTAAGCCGAGTGCCTTAGTCTCCCACCAGTGATGATATACAGCCATATCGCACTGCTATGAGTGTGATATTGTGTTTATACAACAGTTCGACTGCATAATTGTGTGTATAAAAAAAGAAAATCAAACACAGAGTCTCAAAACACTTTTGTAAGAGGAACTACTTTCTTCTGCCATTCATTCAAATCTGCAGCTGACGTCACAACAGCAGAAGCCATTGCTAATTCACCAACGTCACTTAAGAGCTAGTGTTTGAATGATTCTCTAGCGTAATGTCTAAAGTGATGACAAAACAGCTGATTTTGCTCACATTTTAATATTATACGGCTGAATAGCATGAAACGCCATCAGTCTACAGAGATTTCTCCTTACAGTATTTCTCTCTGCAATCGGGAGATCACAATATTACTATGGTATAAATACAGCACTGCAACATACAAAAGAGAGAGATCGACTTAGAAAGTCATTTATCTGTTTTATAATGATTTGATCAGCTGTAGTTTGAAATCACGCTGGTTTTCTCTTAGGGCTTATTATGCGTCTCTGTCGCCATCTAGTGGATGAAGTCTGATTATAAAAATATATTAATAATTTTTAATCATTAGAGGCTGGCTGTATTTACAGGCTCTTGCCTCACAACTGTGTTTAAACCCCTTATAAAAGTGATTTTTGCATAATAGGTCTCCTTTAAGACAACCCAGAGTTTTAAAAGAGTGTATAATTATTAAATTTTATTAATTATAATATTAGTTCACCCATATTTTGACATTTTATTTCCACAAAAGTGGTTTAAAACATTAAGGCACACTCTTTGTGCATTAAAATCACATTTGCAAATTTAATTTGACGTGGACACTAATGGGAGCAGATGTCTCTTATTTGACCCATATACCACAGAATGATTTACCATTATCCACGGCATTCACATAATACTCCACGGCACTTCAGAGAATGTTCTGGAAATATCTATTAAGAGCTGCTTGTCTGATGTACAGAGAGCCTGTTAATCTCAATACACTAAAAAAAGGGTCTGTGGTTAAAATTTGACAAAAAATACGGTGAATAGTTGTAAATTATCTGCATGACTCCACTTATCTATTTTTGTTGATATTACTATGGCTCATTTTTGTTTTTTTTTCCTCATCAGCAGTGTTGGGCAAGCTACTTGAAAAATGTAGTGAGCTAAACTATTAGCTACTCTACTTAAAATGTAGCTTAAAGGTGCAGTATGTAAGTTTGACACCCAGTGGTTGAACTAGGTATTGCACTCCTGGATCAAAATAAACGCACGAGCCGGATGCCAGATTTAGTACAGGAGCGAGTGATCTAAACTGTGTTCTAAATAAAAACAATGACACGGGATAGAAGGAATATTTTCCATATTAAAAGGAGTTTTGGTTCGAACCAACACCTTGAATTAATATATTAGAAACGGCTTCTATTTCTCACAGCTGAACATGTGAAACCTATGACAGTGATCACCTCAGGTAAACCTCATGTGCTTTATTCAGTGCTGAACGCTAACAATGTGAGTTTTTTCAAATTTATATCATTTGCTAATTAATAACCTCATGTGGAACTGAACCTGTCTCAATTTGACATCTGATACTGTCCATTTCAATCATGGACGCATGCTTTCAGAGTGAATGAATGAATGAAATACGCTGTTTTCCACCAAGGCAACCTGGGTTGCTGAATTATAATTGGCTAAACTGGCATTGTGCAGGTTAATTTCACCTAAAGACAGCATTCTGGCATGGAAAAACCATTTTCAAAGCAGAATATCTGACTTCAGCATTGTTTTTCAGATAAACAAGTGTTCACTTGGAGTGTTTCTTAAATATCTACACACATATTATGGTGTTTTTATGCTTTAGAAGAGTCAAAAACTTACATACAGCACCTTTAACTACACTAAAAGTTACCCTCTGGGAAATGTAGCAAGCTAAGCTAAATGCTACATGGCAAAAGTAGCTAAGCTACATCTAAGCTATTTTTACAATTTTCATTTTTAAATCGAAGCAACTTAAATCCAAGTTAATCGTCTCTCAGTAATCAATAAAACTGTCAATGAAAAAGAATTGTTCAGTTCAGTTATTTACTGTCAATAATGCTGCACCAAACAGAAACAAATCATAAACTAATTATATATAACAGCTAAAACAAAAAATCCAATAAAACCAGGTGTTACTAATACTATAGTAATTTATAGTAAAGGGAAATATTTTGGAATAAGCATCTTAACATGTACTTATCGAGGTATGGTCACAAGGAATCCTGCTTCAGAAAAAACTCTTCTCCCTCTGTCATCTTTCCATCAAGCAAGTTTCGGTTGGCGACGTTGCCAACCAGAGGTGGCAGTAACGCACCAAAAAATGTGTTGTCGAACATCGTAAAACGGGAAGAAGAAGAAATCGTCATTCTCGCCCTTCATATGGATTTACTTTCAGCAGCTAGACACCGGCCTCACAGCTCCGTCAATATCAGTGCCGTCACTTATTGATCTGCGATCGGTAAATGTAGCTTGTGTGGACACTACTTAATAAAATAGCTTCGCTACTGGAAAGCTATTTGATTTAGAAAGTAGCGACGCTACCACCACACTACTGAGAAATGTAGTTAAGCTAGTGGCGTCACTACTTGCAGCGACGCTACTGCCCAACACAGCTCATCACTTTATTAAAATTTAATGTTAAAGGGGACCTATTATGCAAAAATTACTTTTATGAGAGGGTTATACACAATGACTGTATTCCATTAAACGCTGTGAAGGAAAAAAAAGCCTCGTGACGGGCACAAACTGTCGCAAAAGACTGCTGAAATTGGAGCCTGGGCATGCGCAGAAGGACTGCCTGATGGAGCCAAAGGAGAAGCTGCGAAATCGAGCTTCCAACCAAACGCTTGTACATCAAATCAACCATACCCCCCGAACTTCTCACTTGACCGGCGGCAACTGCACTATAACAAAGGGGGAGCACACTTTGCGTTTACATAGGAGCCTGCGTTTGTAATAACGATAACTAAGGTGAGGTTTTATATCGTGCCAGCTCTGGGCCGCAGCGCACATTACTCACGGGCCGATCCGGCACAGATGCGGCAGCATCGGCTTGCTGACAGCAGCTGCATCTGGCACCGATTAACTCGGGCCGGATGCCTATGCACTTACTGCCTGAGTCAATCGGGCCAGATGCGGCGGCCGTTAGCGAGTGGTTAGGCGTGTATCAGCAAACTGATACAGCCCTGAACTTACCAAATAAACAGTGTTCCACCAGATCCTGTATGTCAGAAACTATAGTTTACTGCTGAACTCATTTTATGATGGTAAAATAACACAGAAATGGAATAATAACACTTCAGTCTCCTGCCGAAGCTCTGACGTATGCTTTGAGAAACTGTCAATCACAGCTGTCAATCACGATGACACGCCCAGCATTAAATTACTGCTCAAAACATACTCTTTACTAAAATGAAGATCTGCGCCTATATCAGCTGATAACCAGAGCCTAAACTGACCAGAACCATCTTTCAGAACATTTTATTGCAAGTGTAATAAATGTTTTTATTTGGTCTCATGTCACCTTTATTAACACGGAGGAGGCGGGTTTTATGACTTGCACTGCAGCCAGCCCCCAGGGGGCGATCTAACGGCCGAGACCTCAAAAGCAGGCGTACGGCACACTTGGTTATACACAGTTGTGTGTTAGCAGTGTGTGAATGTAACCAGCTTCTAATAATAAAAATGTATTAATTTTATTTGTTTATAATCAGACTTGATAGAAGCAGTCTGCTGAAACACTTTGATAGACATTCTCCCTTTGTACGTGTCATCAGAGGGGGAAAGCCCCGCCCACTAAAGACCATCTCCCCCTCATTAGCATAGGACGTAAGTCTTGTGTTTGAATCTGCCACTATGCTGACACACAGGCATTTGTAGCTCCGCCCTTTTTTGAAAAGAGCACAATCTGATTTAAATTTAAAGCGACAGTCACCAAAACACCACACGATTAGGATCAAAGCCTAAAAGGGTCAGTTTCAGAGACCTCAACATTATTTGTGGGGTATTTTGAGCTGAAATTTTGTAACATTGGTGTATCACATTAATGAAACACTTAGCGTAAAAATAGACATTTATTTGATATTTTCTACTATTATTAGTTTTTGTAGAATCAGTAGAATTTCATCAAGCATCCCACACGTGCCATTTATTTACAGTGTAGTGTGTAAGATCTCGCTGAAGCTGAACGGAAAACGCAGATCGTGATATATACCAGAGGCTGGTGTGGCGTGTCGAGACGTGTCACTGTCTGTGATCATTCCTGCTGTCTGAAAGCGGCCGGCGGCTCGCTGTGTGGCCCATGTGCTGTTATGGAACATCACTTAAGTAGATGAACAGGAATGGCTTGTTGACAAAATTGTGGTGGAGATGAAAAGCCAGGGCTGAGAGAGAGAATTCGGTCGCGCTCATTTCAACATTTGTTTTGGTACGTTATAATCAACATCGCTAATTAAGACGCAGAAGGACTGCAATTAGCAAAATCCATCTCTTTTGTCTAAACATGTCACGGCGGAGTTTGGCATTCATCTGTTTGTGTGGGACAGTGAAATGTTATATTGTGAAAATGTTATGTAAATCATACTGTCGGTGCATTCGGTTAGGCTTTTTTACAGGTATAATTCTTGTTATTAATAAACCATTAACTATGACTCATGGCTTAATAATCTCCTAATTTGCTTATTAATAGGAATCAAGGTAGTAGTTGTGTTTAGGTATTGGGTAGGATTAGGCCACTTGCCTGGTGAGCTCATGGTAAAATATAACATTGTTACATAAGAAATCTTGATCATACTTAATTTTAGGGTACAATTCCAGCTATTAACAACCACAAAATAGTGACTTTTCCCTCAATAAACATTCTTATTTGCTCCTTAATAATAGTTATTAAGGTTATATTTGGGTTTAGGCCGCTTTCCTGGTGAATACAAGGTAAATACAAGGTAATACAAGGATCTTGATCAGATTTCATTTTAAGGTATAGCTATTAGCAAATCAAAAACTTTTTTTTTGCCTCAGTAAACCTCTAATTTGCTGCTTATTAATAGTTATTAGGGTAATAGTTGGGTTTAAATTAGTGCTGTCAAAATTAGCACGTTAACTCATGCAAAAATATTTAACGCGTATAAAAAAATAATGTACGCAATTAACACAGTTGCAGTTTTTTTATTTCTTGTTGTGGCTGGCGTGTGTTTAACGTGCAAAGAAATATGGATAAGACCAAGGAAAAACTTTTAGAAGGAAAGTTTCAGTATAAAACAATTATTGTCGCATCACCAGGCTCTCCAGCGTTTCCTCCAGAGTTTCATGCAATTTGCGGGTGTTTCATTTTTAATGTTTAGACTTTAACTGCTGTTCACTTTCATTCAGCAACATATTGTTCATGCCTCGTGACAATTATTGGATGAAAATATGAAGTAAGATCTGCTAAAAGAGTGCTGTTTTAATGGAATTTGATAACGCATGGCAAACGGAAAGAAAAACCTCAGCATTTCGGGACTCGGGTGGTCCTTTAAGGTAATTAAAAATCGCTGTTTACATGGTAGACTCTTAATCAGAGTATTATCTTAATCATAAAATTCGAGTATTGGTGTCCAAAATGTACTCAGTGAAAGTGCCAGATGATGTCGCAAGCTGTCAAAGACAGCCCATTCCTCTGCCTTTAGGTAGATTTCATGCGCCCTCAAATGTTTCATTAAGTTTGACGTGTTTCCCCCTACAATCAACTTCTCAATTCGCCGTCCCAATTTGCATACTATCCTAAATAGCATTTGAAAGTAGTATTAGTGTCCCAAATCATAGTATTTCGAAAAGAGTATGCCAAAGGTTCCCTGATGGTTTACTATTTGCGGTCAAAATGTTAAGTGTAGAAGCGTCCATACTCCGACCACTGATATTGCCCACAGTGCATTGCACGATGGACGTGAAATCGATTAGAACTACAAACACGAAAAAAAAGTGAAAAGTGTAAATAAACTACAAACATGATGGACGCGTGAGACCAACCGGAAAGTAGAAAGACTTCGGTAAAGATGTTTGTATGACTGTTATTTAATATCTAGCCCACTGGAAAATATTTAAATCACGTTTTCTGTGTTATATTTCATCTGCAACAACAATACTGAACTTCTATAAAGACGTGTTTGGACATTAACGTCTGAATGCAGAATTATCCAAACACCTGAGGAGATTTCTCTGCATGAAAGACTCTTGAATGGCAGATTATCCTGCTGCTGCTTCTCCAATAAGGTAGGAAATGAAATACGACAGAAATGTGGACGATGTGTGGAGGATTGACTAGGCTCATAACTAAGCAACATAACAATCTGTTAATGAAGAAGTAGTGTGTCCCAAAGCTTGCATACTCTTCTCAAAGTATGCATTTTTCCTTCACAAAAAAGTACATATTTTTAGGGTGTAGTATAAGTATGCTGATTGGGACGCAGCAAGTGTGTGTGAGTGTGAGTGTGTGTGAGCGTTGCCTGTAGCAAGAGCAAACGTCTAATATCGCAGAGGGTGTCTGTATCCTTCAAAGCTGTTTAGAATTAAATGTTTTGAGATGGTGTGACCAAAGTGACCTTTGGTACGTGCCTTTGATGTACTCCTTGGTACATCTCACAGCACCAGTGGCAACAAAATTAGGCACCAAAATTCATAAGCTGATTCAGTGCTTGTGAGAGACTGTTCTCACTCTCAGGTCACATCATTCAAAAGAAAGGGGCCACATTGTCCCGATAATGTCAACAGACTGGACTGTGACTAAGCAAAAACAATACAACTTTACAATGAGTACAATTGTTTGTATTCAATACTTTATTATAATTTTCCAAATTCCAAATTTGCAATGCCTTTATTTTGGATTTTTTTGTAGTCCACTTGTAATCCAACATGGAAATCATTTTTATTTGTTATTGACATTGATTGTTTTGAAATTCACATGGCACTTACATGCCTCTGTTTTTATTTCTGTAATAAACATGGCTTTTCACGATTAATCATGATTAGGGCCAGATGGAATCTGCGGACGTTTTTTGCAATTTCTGCTGAGTATTTTAGTAAAAATCTGCGGATTTCTGCGGAATTATTTTGGGAGTCTTATAACTAAAGCCTTAATATGTAAAATATGTGTAATTTAAAACCTGAATAAATTCAGATTTACACATATTTACTCTAGTAAATAAACAGTATTAATGATGGACTAAAAATCTGCAGAATTCTGCATGCGCAGATTCCGCGTGGGCCTAATCATGATTAATTACAAAAACATGTGATTAATTAGTTAATTTTTTAATCGATTCACAGCCCTAGTTTAAGCAGTAGGTAGGATTAGGGATGTAGAATAAGATGATGCTGAATATTTGCTTTATAAGGACTAACACTCAGCAAATATCTTAATAACAGGATGTAATAAGACAGAATCTGAGGACATGTTTGGTGATTTCTGCACAGAAGTTTGTCAAATGAATACAGAAAATAAATGAAGTAATATTCGACAGATTTATGTGGGATGATTTTGGGAGTATAGTAACTAAACCCTGAAACATGAAATAAAAAATAGTCACTTTTTAACTTTAATTCAAGGCTTACAATGCTAATCCAGTTGGATTCACTTGTTTGGCAAACAAAGCAAGTTCCTCATATAATATATTCACTAAAAGACGGGAAATAGGGCGACGCAGGGGTTAGAACTGTCGCCTCACAGCAAGAAGGTTGCTGGTTTGAGTCCCGGATGGGCCGGTTGGCATTTCTGAGTGGAGTTTGCATGTTATCCCCGTGTTGCCGTGGGTTTCCTCTGGGTGCTTTGGTTTCCCCCACAGTCCAAACACATGGGCTGTAGGGAAATTGAATAAATTAAATTGGCTGCAATGAGAGTGTGTGTGTGTGTGAGTGAGAATGAGTGTGTATGGGTGTTTCCCAGTACTAGGTTGCAGCTGGAAGGGCATCTGCTGTGTGAAACATAAGCTGGATAAGGTGTTGGTTCATTCCTCTGTGCGACCCCTGATAAATCAGAGACTAAGCCGAAGGAAAATGAAAGAAGACAGAAAATATTATTTACACACTGTATTGTAAATCAGTCATCCATAGATATAAAAACTGAATAAATACATATATTTACACACATTTAACTATATAATTAAACATATTCAATGATGGACTAAAATATCTGTGGAAATCTGCATGTGTGACTAATAAATGTTATGAAGTGTTCCTCACACAGGTGAGTGGGCTTGTCAAACCACCTGTAGAAACGCACTCTTTCATCTCACACTAACCCAGACTTGCCCCAGTTTTGCACATTTGGACCTGACACTTTCTTAGTCACTCCATATCTCTTAAAAAAAATTATATTAAATTATATTATTTATATATTTTATAATATCATTATATTTATTAATTAATTATTAGATATTATTTATATATAATTATTATAAATATTTAATAATTAATTATATAAATGAGGTGTACTTCACACAGGTGAGTAGGCTTGACAAACCACCTGTAGACACACTCTTCTCTCTACGTAAAAAAAACAAACACCTTAATTCTTTGAGCACTAACAGTTCCTCTGTATAATCAGCACATTTTGTGTGTATTGCCTCTTCTTGTTGAATCGCTGAATGCCTGCTCAGTTGTAAGTCACTTTGGACAAAAGCGTCTGCTAAATGACTAAATGTAAAATGTAATAAGCCACTAATTAATCGTGAGGTTCGATCCCTACACTAAAATGTCACTGTGTTTTTGTGTTATCAGGGATCCTGACACCTTTCTGTTAGACTGGAAAAAGATCCATGCTACTGATGGCGGATGGCTGGTGTTTGACATCACAGCCACCAGCAATCACTGGGTCCTGAACCCGCAGCAGAACATGGGCCTTCAGCTGTGTGTTGAGACCACCGACGGTAAGCCATACTTACTTTATTTAGAGCTCTCTCACTAGGAATTTTATCTATCATTACCTTTATTTAACCAAGAGGTCTTATTGAGATTTCAAATGTCTTTTACAAGAGAGAACTTACAGTAAAACACCACATAACATTTGATCAAATCTCTTGACAAAACAATCACATGCCTCCAATGCCACTCTTTAAGTGAAGTTTATTTATAAACTAATTTCGAGAGAATCATGTGCATATGATTGCTTGCGGCTGGTCCCGCATTATTGAATTTATGATTCACCAATCAGACGATTCCTAAGCCACTATAAATACCCTAAGTTCCATATAACAGCTATCTTCGTTTTGAAGAATCCCCCCCCTTGCATCCCTACTCCTCCTCCTTTCCTAGATGGGTGGCACGGTGGCCCAGTGGTTAGCACTGTTGCCTCACAGCAAGAACATCACTGGTTCTAGTCCTTACCAAGCCAGTTGACATTTCTGTGCACGTTCTCCCCATGCTCATGTGGGTTTCCCCTGGGTTCCCCGGTTTCCTCCCACCGTCCAAAAACATGCAACTTAAGTGAACTGACTAATCCAAATCAACACCATAGACACGCTCCTAGTAAGTATTTACTACAGCTACTACAGCAAGAGAGTTCTCAAGATCTACCTGAGCTCAAACTCCCCTCTCGCCCTGCAATCGTGAGGGAGCCCCGGGCTTGAGGATCTTGAGGATCTCTCCTGGGACAGCATGCCAAACAAGCTTTATAATCAATCATCAGCTAAGTGTGAACTCTTGAATAATGCGTTTAAATTTATAAAAATAATTAAATTGAATATTTTTGCAAATTATTCCATGCCCAAGGTGCACAATAAGAATACATTTTGTTTTTATTAGCTCTGTACAAACTTGGGGTTATATTAAAAATCAAACACTTGGAAGACCGTAGCAAGTAATTGCCAGAACTAAGACAAAGCAGAGCACAAAGTTCAGCCGGAAATTTACATGACATAGCTTTATAGATTAAAAAATAAAAATCACCCTAAATAATCATTCTGTATGAAGTGTTTTTTTCAGTGCACATTAAAAGTCATTTATTCACAGTAGAATGTTTACTAAATATCTTCATGAATCATGATCTTTACTTAATATTCTTGGCTTAAGATTTCTGGCATAAAAGTAAAATCTCAGTCTGAATATGTCGTCTCCATGCTAGAGTGTTAACATGGCATCTCTTTAGACAGCACACATTTCTTTTTAAAATCAGTTTCAGAATAATAAAGTAATTTGCAATATGAGGCTAATTCAAATTATGCAGTAACGCAGCTCTACTTTATATTATTCAGATCCATGTTGATTCAGTTTTGTTCAATAAACTGAAAGTTGATTTAGTCACTCTAAGGTCATCCAAGATCTAGGTGACTTTGTTTTCTTCAGTTGAACATTAGATTTAGATTATATAGAGTGGGGAAAGTATGACATCAATTTGTATGCAAAAACCCGGAAGCGAGTTAGCATTTTAGCAGTTCCGGATTCCTCATCCCAAAGTCAATGGGGTTTTTCAATGGGATTTCAGTTAAATCGCTTAAATAGGGTCCGTGGCTAACACAAACTCAAGATACTTTCACGTTTTATTCTACGATATAAAACACATCAGTTACATCACACTCTTGGTTTATTAAATCGGTTTTGACTCTTTAAAAAGGCGGTTGCTATCAAGTTGCTAATCGGGACTACAGGCGGTGTTGGAGACATTATACGTCATCGTGCTGAACTGGTCTGGAGTGCAGCTCTCTTGTGTTGGGCATTTGGGTTTGTCTGTAATTAAAGTATTTTCATTTTTCTAATTGGGAATACAGAATTATTGAACCCCTTTTTATTTTTTTATTTTTAAAATATTTCCCAAATGATGTTTTACAGAGCAAGGAAATGTTCACAGTGTGTCTGATAATATTTTTTCTTCTGGAAAAAGTCTTATTTGTTTTATTTTGGCTAGAAAAAAAGCAGTTTTTAATTTTTAAAACCCATTTTAAGGTCAAAATTATTAACCCCTTTAAGCTATTTATTGTTTCCATAGTCTACAGAACAAACCATCATTATACAATAACTTGCCTAATTACCCTAACCTGCCTAGTTAACCTAATTAACCTAGTTAAGCCTTTAAATGTCACTTTAAGCTGTATAGAAGTGTCTTGAAGAATATCTAGTCTAATATTATTTACTGTCATCATGTCAAAGAGTTATTAGAGATGAGTTATTAAAACTATTATGATTAGAAATGTGTTGAAGAAATCTTCCCTCCGTTAAACAGAAATTGGGGAAAAAATTAACAGGGGGGCTAATAATTCAGGGGGTTGAATAATTCTGATTGCAACTGTATAGTGTGTAGATAATGCCTTCACTTGTAAAGACTGTCAAGACAGATTCATTTGTTGATCATTTATTTTAATTAAACTATATTATGAAGATACTGCTTACCAGTGCATCTCTTTCCTGCTCTCAGTAATGCAAATGTGTGAATAAATGTGTAAAAATACATACATGTTAATTGTCATTTTAACGTGATCAATAGACATTTATCTCTGTCATAACTGCAATATTTACACTCCTCCTTAAAATGTACAGCATATGTGACTGTATGGGCTGCTTTTCACTGTACTCGGTGACAAAAAAAAAAAAATTTAATGTTGTTCTGTGTCCATGATGGAACTTGGAGGCATATAACATTAGACTTGTCCCTCACGCCTCATTTTCTGTCGTCTGTTACTAAGATAAGCGGGCTGTGTGCACACGAGCGATATTTAAATATGTCTTATGATAATACTATGTAGGCACATTTAAACATACAGTTTTAAAACTTTTACAACAACTGTACAGCAAAACAAAATGTATTTCCCCCGTAAAAACGATCCAAAAGGTACATTGGTCTATGTGCTTTTGCATATTTATTTGTTTATAATATTATAGCGTAAATTATAAACCGAGAGCGTAAATCTTTGTCATGGATCATATTTCTAAAAATAAGCCTGAAGAGGGTGATGCTGACGTCACAGGCGAGCGCCCTGAAGGCTGTAGTCCGTTTATAGCTAAATATGTTAGCTTTTCAGTTCTTGCGTTTGCATTTAAGATCCAAAAGTGCTAAAAATGGATGTTTCCCAGAGATGGATTGCAGCTGGAAGGGCATTCGCTGCGTAAAACATGTGCTGGATAAGTTGTCGGTTCATTCCGCTGTGGCGACCTCGGATTAATAAAGGGACTAAGCAGAAAAGAAAATGAATGAATGAATCAGTAATTTAAAATGGCATAGTTTGAAGATTGCACATGTTCTACTACCAGGATGAATCCACAACTGATTCAAACATCTGACATCTGGAAGTAAAACATTTGGCTTTAAAAATAGATCCTTACTAAAAGCAATCTCACATTACTCTCAATCTGATAAATAGTTGGATGATATAACTCCATCTGTGTTACATCAATAATATGAACTGATGTGCTTAAAACAATGGATTAGCAGCAGTTGCTTCACTCTGAAAAAAAAATGCTGGGTTGTTGTAACCCAAATGTTGGGTCATGTACAGTATGGACAAAACTACACAGCTGCATTAATTCGATTTAATAGAAAACAAATGAACCCACCATTGAGTGTGTTCAAGTTTGACCCAACATTGAGTTATGACAACCTGGTGTATGCTTTCTATAATTTCTCTAATGATGCATTATTTGCTTAAAGGATTACTCACTGAATAAGTTTAAATATATGAAACTGGGAATATGGGATGTGTTTTATATTTAATAATACTTTACAATGGTAGATCTGCCAGATAAATCTTACTCCATGTTAATCATTTGCTGGGGAGTTTATTAAATAACAACCATTTGGTCACTTTAAAGGCACTATAATATTTTAGTGTCCTTCCCTGAGGACAGCGCTTTATTGTTTTAATTATTGTTGCATTCCCTTTTTACTGGAAACAAGAACCATGAAGTGCAGCTGTTTTCATTTTCCTTTCACATAGTCATTATTTCAGCCTAAAAACAGACACGTTTGCCGATGTGAGACTTCACAAAAGTATCATCTTTGAGTCACGGCTACACCCAGTTTTTCCTCTGTCTTAAATGGGAACCTGATGCTGTGAAGTTGCCTGCTTTTTTTAGGATCATTTTTCAACTCACTTTGACATGTAGACAATCACTACAGTATCTGTGTGTGTAGAAACCGTCATACACAGTTGTGATGATTTTACCACCCAAGAAGAGGTTTCCATGTCTCACTCGTGGCTGTTTGACTAATGCGGATCTCTGTAATCGGATGCAAACATCCGTCTGCTTTCCAGGTAGAAGCATCAACATGAAATCTGCTGGCATCATCGGCAGGAACGGACCTCAGTCCAAACAGCCGTTCCTGGTGGCTTTTTTCAAAGCCAGCGAAGTTTTGCTTCGTTCTGTGAGAGCCACGGGAAGCAAGAGGAAGAGCCACAACAGAAACAAAAGCAAAACACAACCGAAATCAACACCAGCTCTCAAAACCGGAGGTACAGTGGAGCTTTACTGCATTCACAAACAATTCATATTCAAATGTTAGCCGAACTTCCAGCAGTAAATCGGCTTCATTTCACTCGCTGATTTTCTACATTTACATATAGTAGATGTTTCAACAAAGGCTCATTCTGAAAATGTAGCCCTATATACAGTTGAAACCAGAAGTTTACATACACTCTAAAAAAAAGGGAACATAACCATGGTAAATCATACTTAACGTTTACTATTTTAGGTCCGTTAGGATTACCTAAAGGATTTACATTTGCTAAATGCCAGAATAATGAGAAGTTTTTATTAATTTCTAGACAGTCAAAAGTTGACACACATTTTCTTGGTATTTTTTTTAGCTTTGCTTTTAAACTGTATAACTTTGGTCAAATGTTTTGGGTATCCTTCCACAAGCTTCTCACAATAGTTTGCAGGAATTTTGGCCCATTCC
>CAIGQZ010000276.1:6979295-6992198 GCA_903798205.1 Danio tinwini | reverse complement strand
GAGTGGGACTATCAGTCCTTTAGGGCGGGACTATCAGTCCTTTAGGGCGGGACTATTAGTCATTTAGAGCGGGACTATCAGTCCTTTAGGGCGGGACTATCAGTCCCTTAGGGCGGGACTATCAGTCCTTTAGTGCAGGGTTATCAGTCCTTTAGGGCGGGACTATAATTATTTTAGTATATATTATTATTATAGCGGGACTATAATTATTTTAGGGAATATTATTATTTTAGGGTGGAACTATCAGTCATTTAGGGTGGGGCTATCAGGGTGTCTCATTTTTGCTTTGAATTAGTCCATTCGTCAGTCCTCAATTTTTTAACAACACCCTTTTTTCAACAATCCAATCGGTTCCTAAAGAACAAAATCATGCACCACCCTACTTTTTATTTTTCTTAATTTAAGTGAACATAACAAGTGGAAAAAAGGACAATCTTAATTTTCATGGCATATGTAAGCTCCAGAAATTGAGCGTCTGCATGTGTTAATTGAAAGCAGTGGTCAGGATACACCCAGATGTTATGTGGTCCCGAGCTAAAACGAGTGTTGACGTCCAGTGCATAGCGGAGGCCACCTGCTAACCGAAGTTTTTCGCGGCGTGGATGATTTGCATTCCTGTGGCCTGCTGCCCTGCATGATTACTCCTGCTGCTTCACAATCCCATCTACTGTTTAATATCATGGATTCTGGCCAGTTCCACAAAATGTCTTCCTTTCTGCAACACCAGGCTCAGTGTGAATGCTGCTATTTTAAGGAATCAGTGCCAGAGAGCAGAGTTTTAGAGCGTAAGCCTGTCGCCACATGAAAGAGGTGAGGGATCGCTGGTCAATATAGTGAGTATAGATGAATATACTGTCACACATATGGACACAATCTATCAGACTGGGACGCTTCAGGTCCTTGGAGGATCTTTTGATCTTCACACTCAACCTAAATTACACTGTTTACATGATTAATATCAGAAGTTGTCTATATTGATCGTATGTATGAGTGGGTGCAGCTACTGGAACATTATTTGCTAGAGAAATCCAGTCTTATTCATTTCCACTGATTTTTAGCCACCTTGATGTTGCAAAATTGTATTTTCTTATTATATTTATTATTATGTATGATTTTCAATAATTGGCAGGAAGACGTCTGCCGACACTGTGGTGAAAACCTCGGAAGCATGCCATGGTTAACCCTGAGCAAATACCTTAAAACTCTGTGTAACATTTAACCCCGCGTTACTTTGTGCCCTGCGCTCCCCTATCATCCAAATATGATGAACTTTTCTGCATGTACTCGTTCATTTACATGTCAACAGCATTTTGGGGACTAAAAATGCTTTATACAAAATGTAAAATAAGTCTCTGATGTCCCTAAAGTGTTGAAGTGTGTGTGAAGTTTCATCTTAAAATAACCCTCGAATAATGTTTTATAACTCTTTGAAACTGCCCCTTTTAGACTTTGATCCAAATTGTGGCATTTGTGTCTGTCTCTTTAAATTCAAATGAGATTGTGCTCCATTCAAAAGAGGGCGGAGCTACAAATGCCTGTGTGTCAGCATAGTGGCAGATTCAAAAAGAAAACTAACGTCCTATGCTAATGAGGGAGAGATTGTGACTAGTGGGCGGGGCTTTCCCCCGTACAAAGGTAAAATGTCAATCAAAGTGTTTCTGCAGACTGTTTTGATCAAGTCTGATTATAAAAAAATAGTATTAATAAATGTTTACCATGAAAGCTGGTTACATTCACACTCTTACCACTGTGTTTAAACCCCTTATAAAAGTGATTTTTGATGTTAATGAATAAATTGTTTTACCATTAAAGGCTATATTCATAGCTTTACACACAGCTACTGTATATTCACACGTTGCCACATGACTGTGTTTAAAACCCTTTTAAAAGTGATTTTTGCATAATAGGTCCCCTTTAAAATGAGGTAACTACTCAATCAGTGTTTCAAATAAACTATAAGTGTGTTTCGAGCAAACACATTACAAATATCAATGCTCTTTACTGTATATGCAACTGTCCAAATGAAAGACCGCAACTCAAGGTGCGAGTGATTATGAAACACATACACTCTCCAGATCATCAACTCACAGCAATTCTTCCCCTCTCTCCATCTCAGATTTAAAAGCTTAACCAGACTGTGAAACCCAATCGTCAAATGATGGGCCTATAAACATGCTTGTTGAAATTGTGACCAGAGTTTGGATTTGATGTTTTGTGAACCATAAAACCAGCGGACACCCACAGATCTGAGGCTCTGCGTGTAGATCACTACAGTAATCAACTTCATATGCTTGTTGTTTTGTGCAGTCAAAGAGGTCAATCAGATCAATGCTATAAACGTTGGTATGCTTCGAAATTAAACCTGCATTTCTGGAAACGTACAGTACACACACAGTGGAGGAAACACATTATAGTGATTAGGAGGGTGTTTTTTTATAGCTAGGTAAATATTTAGGACACTACACCCCAAGAGAACACACTCAGTACCCGTGCAAAGCTTTGTTTAAATGAATGGAAACACATGATTTTTTTTTTTTTTACCCGTGTGACGTTCGTTAAAACACCCACAGGCGGGGGGAACGGTTTGTTTTCATTTTCGCTCTGTGATTCTACACGGTAAAACTTCTTCGTGTTCTGCTTGTGGACCACAAACAAATTGAGCACACAAATAAACAAACGTCAATCACTAAAAATCGCAAGGTTGTCATATTTATTTGCGATGTTACTTTAGCTAGAACATTTTGGGTCTGCTCTTTTCTCTGGCCTTCTAGTTTATTTTGAAAGTGTCCACTTGCAGTCGCTCCGCAGCGCTGCTGAAACCTGATCTAATCAAAATGTTTTCCAGTTTACTTTCTTCATCTTTCCACGTCGACTTTTTTTCCCCCAATTTGGCGGCGGTGGGTGGGCTGGAGACCCTTATTACAGCTCAATCAGACGTCCCTGAGCAAGTCAACCATCTGGGTCACATTTTTTACATGCTAGTTACCAGGACAAGGTCACGGCTCTGAACACAGAGGATGTGTTTGGAGTCAAAAGTAAGATGTTCTGTGTTGTGTGCGCGCTTATTTTGGTGTGAAAGAGGTGAGGGAAAATGCAGTTTGACCCCAGAAGTCTCATTCAATCGGTGTAAAAAGAAACACCTGTATATTTGCTGTGTTTCCAATTAACGCTGAGAATTTCAGGAGTTTCATCTTAGGTCCTGATTTACAAAGGTTTTATCAAACATTCTCAGAAAAAGCTTTTTTAGAAAGGCACTTTGTATAGCTTATTCTCCCCTAAAGGTGTTAAAACTGAAGGCTCTTTATTGGCATAGGACAGATAGATAGATAGATGGATGGATGGATGGATGGATGGATGGATGGATGGATGGATGGATGGATGGATGGATGGATGGATGGATGGATGGATAGATAGATGTGAATCTCCCGTTCCACCACATCCCAAAGGATTCATCCTATTGGATTGAGTTCTGGTGACTGTGGAGGCCATTTGAGTACAGTGAACTTATTGTCATGTTCAAGAATCTGAACATGACAAAAGAAGCCATCTGGAGATGGGTACACTGTGGTCATAAAGGGATGGACATGGTCAGCAACAATACTCAGGTAGGCTGTGGTGTTGACACGATGCTCAATTGGTACTAATGAGCCCAAAGTGTGCCAAGAAAATATCCCCCACACCATTACACCACCACCACCAGCCTGAACCGTTGATACAAGGCAGAATGGATATATGCTTTCATGGTATTGATGCTAAATTCTGACCCGACCATCCGAATGTGGAAGCAGAAATCGAGACTCATCAGACCAGGCAACGTTTCTCCAATCTTCTATTGTCCAGTTTTGGTGAGCCTGTATGAATTTCCTGTTCTTAGCTGACAGGAGTGGCACCCGGTGTGGTCTTCTGCTGCTGTAGCCCATCTGCCTCAAGGTTGGACGTGTTGTGTGTTCAGAGATGCTCTGAGAAGAAGAAGATTTATTTGTAAACATAATAGTTTTAATAACTCATGTTTAATAACTGATTTCTTTTATCTTTGCCATGATGACAGCACATAATATTTGACTAGATATTGTTCAAGACACTAGTATTCAGCTTAAAGTGCACATTTAAAGGCTTAACTAGGTTAATTAGGTTTATTTTAGCCGAAATAAAACAAATAAGACTTTCTCCAGCAGAAAAAATATTATAGGAAATACTGTGAAAATGTATTTCCTATATATATAATAAAATACCATTTTTACAACAATTTTTGCATGCAATATGTGAAATCCAAACATGAACATGTACGTCACTGTCATGTTAAGATGCTGGACAACAGAGTCGAGGATCCAAATGCAGGTTTATTAGGAAAATTGTATAGCAAAGGGTCAAAACAGCAACAGATGCATGCAGAGTAATCCAAAGCATGGTCGGTACATGGGCGAATGGTTGGTACATGCAGCAAACAACGTAATCAAAAAAACAAAGCAAAGGTCTAACATGTCAAGGCAATAGAAAAGTGTGTCATAATTCTCACTAAACAGCAACAGTGTGTCTGTGTGTGCTGAGTTTATAGTCCTTGAAATCAGTCCATAACGATCTTTCTGCTGTGTTTGTAATCAGTGGGAAACAGAAACCGGTGTGTGCGAGGTGCATACTGGGAGTTGTAGTTAGGAGCTGTAGTTAATATTTTGTGCGATTTTACCAAAATGATGCATATTTGTAGCTTTTGAAAATATGTAGAATAATAATTGATATTTAATATTACATCTTTTATTAAAAGTGTGACTATTTAAGCAACATTTTTGTTAGGTTATTTACATGTTGCGTTTAAGATCATAAAATGTACATAAATTAGGTTTATCTCATTTCAAGTTATGACAACTTATGATAGTCTCACAAATGTTTAAATTACAAAGGCATGTGCTGTTGGTATATTTTGAAGTCAGAAATTCATTCATTTTCCTTCAGCTTAGTACCTTATTTATCAGGGGTCACCACAGCGTAATGAACCGCCAACTATTCCAACATATGTTTTATGCAGCAGATGCCCTTCCAGCTGCAACCCAGTACTGGAAAACACCCATATACACTACGGCCGATTCACCTATGGGGTATGTGTTTGGACTGTAAGGAAACCCACACCAACAAGGGAAGAACATGCAAACTCCACACAGAAATGCCAACTGACCCAGCCGGGACTTAAACCAGCAACCTTATTGCTGTGAGGCGACAGTGCTGACCACTGAGCCACCGTGCCCACACAGTTAAGTTGTCTTGAGTGTAGCTTTACCCATAAATAAGGGAGAGCATGTGTCTGTGTTTTCCTTCAGCACTGTACTGTATACTGAGAGCAGAGTCCGCATTGCAGCACAGACAAGAGTCCTTTCAAAAAGACCAGGCAGACAAAAATATTACCTCACATCCCATGTGGAAGGGTCACGTTCTGCGCATTGTTTACTTTCCTTCTCATGCCCATACATTTTCATACTGCAGTCGAGAAGGGACTTTCCGAGGAAATCTCTATGCCACTTACTGGATCTTTTAGCCTTCATTTCACACAGACTCCATCAATAAATTTGGTGTTTCTCACTCAGCCTAGTTGATCCGCGCTCCACAATTCATTCCAAGAGGGCCGTATATTACTTAGAAAGTTAAAGGCTTGCCGGCTGATTGATTTTAGGTCTAAATAGTTTAGCATGATCAGGAAAAGAGCTTTACTGTTGAGAATTACTTATTGCACACCTCAGCCGTCAGGCAGCTGCTTTTTTCATTTTTCACTCCGCTGCTGTAATAGGAGTGTTGAAATATAGCTGAACTCATTGGATCTGGACTATTGTGCAAATCTTCGCCTAGATTCCTCTATGGTGCAATTAAAAAAATTCCAGTTGATACATCTAGACACACGTTAAAACATCTGTCCGCATGTGTTACTGTCAGAAAGTGTTAATGCTCAAGTGTATTAATCCTAGAGTACGCTGTGCAGGCTGTGGTGGTGTTTTGGTCAGTGTGTGTGATGCACGAACGTACTTTTTTTTTTAATGCGTTTCAAACACAGCTGGATTCCCACGTGTTTATGAAAGGTTATATTCTGTTGGAAAAAGAGCTTTTGTAAAGGTGAACCCCCACTGGGATGAACAGGCCATTTACTGTCATTTAATATTTTGCTGAAATACAGAGGTCAGCACAATCTGTCATCACAAACATGGTTGGGGAATTGAAAATGAATTGGTCTTCTGGAACAAAACAACTTTATAACATGCGTGTTATACACTGTTTCCCTTAGAATTTACAGTAACTTACTGGTAGCAGTAAAAATCAGTTACTGCAAAAATACTGCACAGTTTTCTGATGAATAATCTGTTGAGCTGCATCCCAATCATCACAAATACTGCAGAAGACCTACTGGAACCCACATGGACCCAAGATTCTCGCAGAAATCTGTCAAGTTTGGTGAAGGAAAAATCCTGGTTTGGGGTTATATTCAGTATGGGGGCATGCGAAAGATCTGCAGAGTGCATGATTAACATCAACAGCCTGAGGCATCAAGACATTTGTGCTGCCCATTACATTACAAACCACAGGAGAGGGACAATTCTTCAGCAGGATAGCGCTCCTCATACTTCAGCCTCCACATCAAAGCTCCTGAAAGCAAAGAAGGTCAAGGTGCTCCAGGATTGGCCAGCCCAGTCGCCAGACATGAACATTATTGAGCATGTCTGGGGTAAGATGAAGGAGGAGGCGTTGAAGATGAATCCAAAGACTCTTGATGAACTCTGGGAGTCCTGCAAGAACGATTTCTTCTCCATTCCAGATGACTTTATTAATGCGTGATTTGAGTCATTCAGAGATGTATGGATGCAGTCCTCCAAGCTCATGATGGAGTCAGACACAATATTCATTCTGTTTCCACTGCAGCATGACTTTATATTCTATACTGGACATTATTGAAGGTTCAGTGATGAGACTTTAGTCTAAGCAGAGTCAGACCTTACTGTCCTAATGAAATCATTCAGAATCAAGACATGGACATATTTTATTGTGCTCAAATAAGTGTCATCTAGACGCCTTCGCCTTTCATATAAGCCACTTCTGATACCAAATGATCAACTAGAACTACATGTTTTTATTTGTTGTTCCTAGAAGTTGCATAGGCGACAAGACTTTTGTCAGGTAGTGTATCAATTCCTGGGAGAGAAATGCACATAATTCTATTCATATTCAATTATCGCTGTAGGTGTAAAGCAGCACTGGTGACCATTAGGACTGTACTTACAGTAAACGGCCTGCAGTGTGTGTTTCCCACAAACACACACACACACTTCACTTTTGATGTCGCAATCAAAGCTTGAATCAATTCTAGCAGCTTCTATGGGACAATTGAAATCGCATGGACGAAAATTGATCGAATCTGGCTTGAGTTTTGAGCAGTGCTCAATGTTTTCACGATTTATCTGATGGCTTTAAACCTCTTTGATGCTTCATCTAAACCTGTTCCCCGTGAAGGATATTTCTCACATCTGTTTCCATCCTGAAGATGAAAAAAAGGGGATGAACTTAACTCTTTCATTGACTTAATGGTATGGATTACACCACATTACCTTCTAAATAAAACAAGGCATCTGTGATTTATCTTTTCAATTCAACCACGGCGTGGAGCTCCATTTATTCCCTCATTAGAAGTCATCACACGAATCTGGAAGCCAGTTTTAGTCATGGCTAAAGTTTGTTTCGGTGTTGTGTAATACAGATTTGACTGGAATGAATGTTCTGGACTATAGGGGTGCCTACACCTTTTGTTATAGAGGGCCAAAAATAAACGTGTTTGAGGGCTGTAGGTACAGTTAAAATCATAATTATTCACCCTCCTGTGAATTTTTTGTTTTCTTTTTTCAAATATTTCCCAGATGATTAACAGATTCAGGAATTTTTTCCACTATTTCCATCCACATCTCACGAGGAAACGTAAGTATTTTACGTTTTGTCAATTTAGTGGCTAATTCGTACGAATTTGTAAGAGTTCAGTCGTACGAAAATGTACGACTTTAAAAAGGAGGCGTGGCACCTAACCCCACCCCTAACCCAACCGTCATTGGGTGATGAGCAAATCATACTAATTTGTACAAATTAGATTGTACAAATTCATACGAATTAGCCACTAAATGAAAAAGTTACAAATTGCCTTGAGATTGCGTTGGTATTTCCTATAATATTTTTTCTTCTGGAGAAAGCTTATTTGTTTTATTTAGGCTAGAATAAAAGTAATTTTAATTTAAAACCCATTTTAAGGTCAATATTATTAGCCCCCTTAAGCAATTTTAGTTTTGAATTGTCTCCAGAACAAACCACTGTTATACAATGACTTGCCTAATTACCCTAACTTTACCCTAATTACCCTAGTTAAGCCTTTAAATGTCACTTTAAGCTAAATACTAGTGTCTTGAAGAATATCTAGTCTAATATTATGTGCTGTCATCATGGCAAAGAGAAAAGAAATCACTTATTAGAATTATGAGTTATTAAAACTATTATGATCAGAAATGTGCTGAAAAAATAATCGTCTTTCCGTTAAACAGAAATTGTGGAAGAAATATACAGGAGGGCTAATAATTCAGACTTCAAGTGTAAATATATTATGCTGTATTTCATTAAAGTTGCCTTGGGTAATTGACTAATTTATTTTCTAGTGTTTAAACATAACTATGAAACATTGCTTTAAATCATATTAACTAATGCAGTATAATTCATTTTATTATAATTACCTTTTTACAGTAAAAATATTAACAATGCCATTATAACACAGTTCAACGCTGAATACACTAGTCAAGCTGCCATTCCCTTGAGTCCCTCGCCGAGGTCTTATGCATGGTAATCTATTCGTGCAGTGACAGTATTTATATTGGAAAAAATGTGATTCATTTACAGCGATTTTAAATTAAAATATTTAGTTGTAGTTTTCACTCATTTCGGCTTAGTCCCTTATTCATCAGGGGTCACCACAGTGAAATTAACCACCAACTATTCCAGCATATGCTTTACACAGTGGATGCCCTTCCAGCTGCAACCCATTTAAAAACAATAGATTTATTTACAATATATTTAATTGAAATATTTAACTTTATGATTTACATAAAAAAAATAAAATAAAATAAAAATCTCACTCATTGTCATGTGGGATTTGGACGCGGACAACTGAGGATCCAATTGCAGTTTTTATTAAACAGAGAATGGTCAGACAGCCAAAGGTAAATAACAGGAGCAGATGGGTACATACGGATGAAGCAAAAGAATGGTCGGGTCACAGGCAAAGACATTCGTCCAGGCAGCAAACTACGTAAACAAAGGTACAAAGCAAAGGTCGAACTCAGCAAGGCAAGGCAAGGAAAACATGTTGGAGTGTCCGCTAACAGTAAAACAAGACTTAGAACTGAAATGCATGTCTGTGCCTTTTATGAAGTCCATGTAAACATGATCCTCCAGTTGTGTGGGAAATCAATGTAAAACAGAAACTGGTGTGTGCACGAGGTGCATGCTGGGAGTTGTAGTTTGTAAATGTGGCATGTCAGCAGTAGCGATCAGCAGTATCTAGATTGCTGGTGACTGTAACACTCATTTACAAAAAATGTAATTGAAACATTTAATTTTAGTATTTATATTTTTTTTATCTCATTCGTTTACAACCTATTAAATTGAAATAATTAATTTCAGTATTTAGATGTAAAGGAATCAGATTTTCTCAAATGTAGATACTAAAATTCATTCATTCGTTTTCTTTTCGGCTTAATCCCTTTATTAATCCAGGGTCGCCACAGCGGAATGAACCACCAACTTATCCAGCACATGTTTGACGCAGCGGATGCCCTTCCAGCTGCAACCCAACACTGGGAAACAACCATACACTCATTCACACACATACGCTATGGCCAATTTAGTTCATCAATTCCCCTATAGCACATGTGTTTGGACTGTGGGGGAAACCGGAGCACCCGGAAGAAACCCACGCCAACACGGGGATAAACATGCCAACTCCACATAGAAATATGCATATTGACATATGACACCATCTAGCAACATTTGGCGACTTTAAATGGTAGCTACTTTAAAATAGCTTTGACCCTATTTTTGTCAATCTCTACTGTGTTAACAGGTACAAACTCGTCCATTGTGTCCAGAGTGTACTTTTTGGATGGAAACCCAGCGAGCGTTCCGAACAGTGAGTGACTGAGGCTGTGACTCACAGTGGTGTCATCAATTACACTCAAGGACGCACTGCCAATGAAAAACAGACCAGGACACACAAACTACTGCTCACATTTCCAGGGTCTGGGATGAGTTTATATGTGTGGGTCCTCAATGACGGTCTCTGCGTCCAAAAATGGAACAAATCCACCTTAGAAAGTGAAATATATGCATCCCTGAAGGGCACTAGAGAGGGAGAATAGTCATACTGAAGGACCATTCCACACTTAAGTGCCTCAAAATAGACGCCCTTTGGAATAAATGTTAAACAGTTTTTACTGTAAGTGATTCTTTGCTATGCAGGTACATTGAAGGAATGGTACACTGTGAAAAATGCAGGGTTCCACACAATTCATTCATGTTGTCCCAACACAAATTGATTAACTTATCAAATTTAAGTGGATTGAACATAAAACAGGAGCGACACTGTGGTTAACACTGTCGACTCAAAGCAAAAAGATTACTGGTTCGAGTCCCCGCTGGGCCAGTTGGCGTTTCTGTCTGGAGTTTGCATGTTGGTGTGGGTTTCCTCCGGGTGCTCTGGTTTCCCCCACAGTCCAAACACATGCGCTATAAGGGAATTGATGAACTAAATTGTCCGTAGTGTATGAGTGTGAATGAGAGTGTATGGATGTTTCCCAGTGCTGGGTTGCAGCTGGAATAACATCCGCTGTGTAAAACATGTGCTGGAATAGTTGGAGGGTCATTCCGCAGTGGAAATAGGGGACTTAGCCATAGGAAAATGAATGAATAAATTATGTCAAGCCTAAAATATTTGGAAAAACAAAAATGTATTAATTGTGTGCTGGTTTTAGTGGTTTACAAGGACAGCAGTCTGTATAAATGACATTGATATGATCTAGTACTCTAGTAAGGTAGTTTACAGGGACATGTCCTTAATTATAAATATAATTAATATAATTCATAATGCTTAAAACATATATTTACTGGGTTTCCTGTAAGGATGAGGGGTAGTGGTGAGGTAAAGCCATATAATTAGCGGTTTTTGACAGTAAAATACATTACGCCTATGGAAAGTCCTTATAAACCAACAATACTAACATGTGCACGTGTGTGCCTGTGTGAATTAAGCTTTATTTATTCATTTTCTTTTCGGCTTAATCCCTTTATTCTTCAGGGGTCGCCACAGCAGAATGAACCGTCAACTTATCCAACATATGTTTTACGCAGCGGATGCTGTTTCCAACTGCAACCCTGTACTGGGAAACAAATTGTGCTTTATACATTTACTTATTGATGGGTACTAATCATAAGCAATCTGATTCTAGATGCGTCAAGATTGTTATCTATTAACGTAATTTAATTGGTGCCCATATTGCAAGTAATATCATCAGAACCAGTATAAATGTATGGTGCTTTCAGCTTGTTTTGCTTCCTTAAAGAGATACTTTACCCCGAAAAATGAAAATTTACTATTTACTCTCCCTGAAATGGTTCCAAACCTTTATGAGTTTCTTTATTCTGTTGAACACAAAAGAAGATATTCTGAAGAAAGTTGAAAACCTGTAACCATTGACTTCCATAGTAGGAAAAACAAACAGTAAGTCAATGGTTACAGATTTCCAGCATTCTTCAGAATATCTTCTTTTGTGTTCAACAGAAGAAAGAAACTTAAACTGGTCTGGAAAAGTCCAAACACATGCGCAATAGGGGAATTGATTAACTAAATTGGCCATAGTGTATGAGTGTGTGAATGAGTGTGTATGGGTGTTTCCCAGTACTTCGCTGAAGATGGAAGGGCATCCGCTGTGTAAAACATATGCTTGGCGGTTCATTTTGCTGTGGCGACCTCTGATGAATAAAGGGACTAAGCCGAAGGAAATACAGTGAAAAGTACATGTATAACCACCTACAGAACATGGTGTATCTGCTATCATGTCTTTAATAGGCCGTCCTGATGAAGTCTGACCTTTTCTTCCTTTAAAATCTTAACATATTTACTCTGTACGTAAATTCGGCGTCTACAGCCAGGCTACAAATCTAGTGGAAAACCCAGCAGAGACAGTCCATCAGTGATTACACTACAAGGAGACAGCGGAGCATAAATATTTGACCAATTTAAGTTCACAGAGGCAAAGGTTAATTCACCAGAGGCCCAAAGCTAACCCAGCAGGATTTGTTTGTGCAAAATGCATGCTAGTCTGCTCCTAAATCATCTACAATTGCAAAAGGAATACGGTAAAAGAGAAAGAGGAACATCTGGTATGGCCGAAAAGAGTCCAGGTAATGGCTAATGAAATTGTGCTTTATTTAACATTTCATCATGCTGTGGTGCTCGGTGGCTGAATGTTTACAAGAGCGCGTATGGAATGATAAAAGAGCTTCGGAAAAGCCCCCACACTCGCTCACCTGCGCTGGGTTACTTCATATTACCCAGGATGCCCTGAAGGTGTAGCTCACCTCTTTGAAGTGAAGGCAGACAGCTGGTGTTTGTCAAGATGAACGTCCACTTTTTGTCCTTTTAGTTAGAGAGCGTTCAAGGAAAGGAAACGCTAAATGGTTCGGTAGGGACACTGATCTAATGCGGCTAACTCCAGCTGGGGGCAATTCTGAATCACTCACACACACACAAACATGCCACATAATGTTCCTGCAAACTCCTGTGCTGGATTACAACTTACATGGAGATAGACAGATGTCTACAAAAATAAATAAATAATTATA
>CAIGQZ010000276.1:6933231-6945329 GCA_903798205.1 Danio tinwini | reverse complement strand
TATGATATTAAATCATTCACAAACACACACACAAACATGTTTAAAATTATTTTCTGTGTCTTTTGCATTAGTGTGCCGGCTGGAAACATCCTTATTCTAATGTTCTAGATTAACAAACATTTCTTCTGCGAGTATTGTAATAATTCAGTGAGATTTCCTTTGGCATACGTGTCATCAATCTGGGATTACACCAACAGACAGAAGCAATAGATGACCTGCGGAAACATCTCCGAGATGTTTGAAACAAGTCCAAGATGACTGGCAAATCAGACAACACAACATAAACAAAAGACGCCCGAGCGCTCCATTAACATCATATCTGGATGTTCAATCTATACACGTTACTGTATATCCCCGTGTTTAATGATTTATTTAGATTTAAAGCAACCTTCCCCTCATGAATCACAGGTTTTGCTCTTGATTTATGATAGGAATAGATATATCATGGCATGCTATGTCAGGAAGAAACTAGTTCTGGCTTTGAGCGTCAGTGAACCTGTCAGGCTGCAGCAAATATGGCACAAATCTGCCTGTCGGGATCAGTCTGGGCTCTCGGTGTTCCTACCGGTTCACATCATTCCCTTTAAACACAATAAATATCCAGAGCAAAACTACTATCTGAAGAAGCAGGTTGTTATGAATAAACTGAAAAAGCCCCCCTAGGTGAAAAAGGCAAACCTACTATCTGAAGAAGTCCCCCCGCCTTCCAAAAAACTCCCAGAGAAAAGCATGGAAAGTGGTCTTTATGGTGAACAAAAGCGGAGGTGACTGTGAGCTGACGGGGGTTAACCCAACTCATTTCTGGCTCAGCTGGTGGCGGAGACGACTGGAGAAGCCTAATGAAAAACTATGATAAAATCTTTCATTTCCAGCAAGTCTTTGCTAGGGGGTCAGTGGAGGAGGACAAATGACAGACAGTTATTATTTTCAGTGCTCTACGCTGGGGCGTTTGTTAAATATACGTATATCGCTCAGTGCTGAGTCACCATCAATAGTTTCAGCCTCTATTCTGCTTGTTGGTGAACGCACTTGGGGCTCTATTTTATGTACATGGGGCTGCTATGTACATGGCAGACTTTGTAAGCGGGAAAAACTGAACGCTTCACTATCGAGAAAACAGTTAAACAGAGCATCTGCAGCACGAGCCTCCTCCATTCAGCCTCTTTACTTTCTCTTTACTTTTACTCCTTTACTTTGGTGGAGTGAGGAAGCTCCACTGAAGACATCCATCAGCCCACATATTTAATTTAGTTTGTTAAGCGCAAAGATTTGTGTTAAAACTATTTCTGAATTCAGTTCTAATTTCCAGCAAAGGAATAAATGAAAAATAGTAATGAAGTGTGGTCAAAACACTAGAAGTGTCAAAATTAATTTATTTTTTCGGTGCAGCGCGATGCAAACGGAAACAATTCCATATCGATTCAGTAATAATCATAGCCGTTTATTACGTACTGACGTCATTTATCTCCGATATCGCAGTAGAATAATATGGCGAAGGAGGCGTGGGCGAGAATTTACAATGCTCCAACTACTTAAAAGATAGATAATTATGCATAGTTTAACTACTTGTGAATTTGCTGGACAGTCTTTCACTGACACTGAAGAAGGTACAGCACACGAGCCGCTATTTCACTACTAGGGAGAAATGCTGTAAAACTCCATCTTTGCCTCTCTCACTTTGGACATTTGACCCGCTGGTGTGTTTGTGAGGTAACTTTTCCTTTCCTCTTGGCTGTTAAAGCAATAAGAGCCTGCCTGCACGTGTGAGTTTTCTCCACTATTATGGATTACTTGTGATAACCCCATATTATGTGCATATAGCCGCGGCAGTTCTTCCCTCGTCACTCATCGGTGAACAGCGCTTTCATTTCTAAAGCCAATCACAGCTCTTTCTGTTGAGTGGGTGAAGACAATGACTGATCATAGAGGTGAAAGACCTCGTTTGACAGCGCTCAAAAAGCAAGCAGGATAACATTTACATTAGTTTATTTGCTATAAATGCTCATGTTGTTCTGAAAAAGAGGGTTTTCTTTGAGCAGGTCTAATCAAAGGTACAGTTCAAATATCTCACTGCTTGTATTAAAGGACAAAATCGTATTACAAATAGTATGTAAAAATATTAATGAGCAATTCCAGCGTTATGGATGTGACATTTGCAGTAAAATCTCAAAATATAAATTGACAGAGGAAGTATATGTTAACATCATATTGAAACATCTGTTTATATTTATTTTAAAACTGACCACAGAGCTGTGAAAGCAGAAAAATATCAATCTGCAAACATTTTTTTATATTTTAATTGAGGAAAATAAACATGCGTTATGGATGTGACGAAAAAAGTCTGCATGTTTACAGTACACAACAAACTTCGTAGAAATTCTGTGAATTGTTATTGCACAACCCAAAAGAAACGATGCTAATCAACAGGATAAGAGTCGGCTCTCTATAGAACAAACATGATTTATTTTATTCGATTTTACATTTATAATGAAAAAGCTTCGTTATGGATGTGACGTCTCTGTTATGGATGTGACGGATGTGAAATTGCCACTTGTGTGATTTTTGTAAATCAAATATAATAGTTTGAAAACATTGACAGAGACATTGTTGAGTATTTTTAAAGCACTTTAAAATACAAGCCCACACAAAAAACGCAGAAATGGTTTCACTAATTTGGTCAAAACTTTACAAAACTTAACATTTGCATGGAATTGCTCTAAAATATTCATGGATTTTAATTAAAATAATTATTGTGTTGTGAAGAAAAAGTCTAATTATGTATGGAAAGCATCGTCAATGCACTGTAATGCACCGAGATATCGAATTGAACCAAATTGATGGCATGATAATCGTAACAAAACCGTGAGACCAGTGCAGGTTCACCCCTCTACAAAACGCTGAATTATATCCAAACACACGTCTGTTGTCATATGGTGATGCAGACGTCTCCAAAACCCCACAGGTGGACAAATCTAAACCTGTTTTTATTAAAACAAATATAAATATGGAGATAATAAATAATACTCATAATAATAATAACATTATACTAATGCAGATTGTTATGAATAAACTCACCCCCGAGGTGAAGAAGGCATGTAGGCAGTAGTGTTTATAGGAAATAATAATTTTTGTAATATTTTAATCCTTTAATTGTTTTCATCTGTAAAGATATTTGTGGATTGCTGTAAATCCTGTGTGTATTCAGCAATGTGTAAGTGTTGGACCTGCATAACTAATGTGCTCTGCTGGACTTTAGAGCAGCTTTTAGTTGGTCAATGATGAGGTTTATTTCAGTTCCTCAAAATATCAACACACATGATACTGTGATAAAGTCACATTAACTGTCACCGCTGGGAAAGCGCACGCACGCACACAGGCACACAGACAGACAGACACACACACAGACACGCAGACATACTCACAGGCTACTTACCTCATTCATTCATCATATTGATCCACTCTCCGCAATTCATAGTCATCCACAGCACAGGCATTTCATACACCTCCACTTCACCTTTTGTGTAGGGATGGCTGACGTGAAACTGACGTTTGGACACAGTGTCGAGATCCCGAGGCGCAAGTGTTTCGAAACACTGCGCCGAAGCATGGTCCGAAACACCCAGGTCACGTGACTAAAGTGTTTCGAAACACTTGGTCATGTGACTAAAGCGATTCAAAGCATCGATCAGTTCAGAAGCGTTTCAAGACCTGGCGAATGTGCATTTGACTGACAGGGTCTGACAATTCTTCTGTCTGTTACGGCCTAGTGGACCGTGCGTGTGCATGTTGTAACTAAACTTCAAATTTCTTTTGGGGTCGAATCCCGTCTTGTACAAATACTCTAAAATCATGATTTTATGTATTTTAATCATGTTACTGTTTTATGGTGTAGTCTAAATAGGATACAGCTGCTGATACGCCATCAATACAGCATCGTTTTTGTAACACTGTAAAACAATAATACATTTTTTACAGTACTCTGACGGTTGGGTTTAGGTTTTGGGTAGACATAAATAAAATACGATAAATGGGAAATTTAATGAATAATATAAATAATTCTTGTTAACTTCTGGCCACAACCGTATCTGATCTAGCAACAACCCTGTTTTATGACCAAAACAAGACATATTTATTCACAAAGTGTATATCCGGATGTCAGACCAATGCTGAAACAAAACGATACAAGAACAGATCAATCCAAACTGATATTAAAGCATTCAAAAGAGCTGTCTCAGCCTGGATTCGAACCCAGTATGACGACATGGTAGTCAGGAACCCTAACCGCTCCACTAAACCATTTGTAGGTTCAATCTACAAAGTGGAGTTTAATACCTCAATTTGCTCAACTGTTCTTTTGCTGACGCTGTTCCAGTGCAATACATAAAAAATGACCACTAGGTGTCGCCGTAGAGTGGGGTTTCGAAACGTTTCGAAGCTTTGGCACATTTGCTTCGACTGTTTCAGTGTTTCATGAAGCCTCGCTTTGCCCACCACTACTTTTGTGTCATCCTTTTCGTTTGGTGTTTGTCTGTGTGGGCGTTGTCAGACTTCCGGTCGCGATCGGTCAAACCGAGCACATTGGAAGTGCTGGTATAAGAATGTGATTGTGTGCGCATGCACACTGCGATCGGAAGCTGACAAAACCATTATGTTTTAGGTGTTTTGTGTTTATAAAGTCAAGTGTGTATTATGTGTTTATTTATATTAAGAAAGTTTATGTTTTGTTGTAAATGATATATTAAGGATTTTTTCTTTGTGTTTAATGTTAAGTGTGGATTAAGTTTTTCAATGTTTTCAATGTGTATTTGTTAAATGTAATACTTACCTGTGAATGGTATAGCCCACAAACGGGCGGGAGTTTGGGCTATATAAGCCAGAGCCAAACTACTAAACAATATTTATTCGTCTGCGATCCTCTGTTAAATCACACACTAGAAGACAAAACAACACTTGTTTACCAAGTTGATGCTATAGTACTACTGTGGTGCCTCGAGCGAACGCTTATATTGTGGAAACCTGATGTTGTTATTATTATTTTTTTTCTTGTAGATATAATAGGAGTATATTTTTGCAGATTTTATTTTCCTGTTTGTTGTTTCTTTGGTACTTTTTTTTGCGTTTTTCTTTGTTTTGCACATGCATATACCTTCACTGTTGATGGACTTTTTGGCACTGTAAATAAACATCAGCTTGCATGACAGTGCTTTGCGAGTAAGCCATAATTTTTTTCCCTTACGAACTCTCATTTCTCCCCCTGAAGATGAGCTGGTGGGCTCGTTTTCATCACACCAACAATGTGCCTTAACACACCTCTGCAAATGGATTTTCTATTTAAACAACGTGGCGCAAAATGTAAAAATAAGGGTTGCGCTGGTCTGAAAATAGCAACAAATAAATCCACCAGAGGCCACTGTCGACTGTCTGACTCATTTACTGACACCCCCACCCTCCCCCCTTCCTAAACCAACCCAATAGTGTTCTCAAAAGCAATCCAGAAAAAGAAAAGCCACCTGATTTTTACCATGTTTTCAGATTTTACCACATTCTCATCCTGTTATTTACTTGTTTATTTTAATTTTTGGCTTTTGTTTTTGTCTTACCTGCTTTCTGGAACTGTTCTTTGTCATTATCGAACCCAGGGGCGATTTTAGGATTTTCATTTTAGGGGGGCTCAGCTCCTTATATGGTAAAAAAAAAAAATAATAATAATAATATATATATATATATATATAAAGCCTAATATTACATTTATAAGTAGTAATTTAATAGTAATACACTTAAAAATGTTTGTTTAATATGGGTTGTATACTAGTATTCCACTGTATTACATAGGCATAGCCATTTGAGTTCTGAATAAGCCAAATAGGCTCAGCCCACCTGTTTAGTGTAGTAAAAACCACTTTCTATATTCAAGTGCATTTTTTTGTTTCTATATAATAAATAAACTGTCACTATTCTAATTAATGACATAAATATAAATATAATTTTTTTAACGTACAGGGTAATTCACATGTTTCACAATCTGAATGATAATAATAAATAAGAAGTATTTTTAATACTAGACAACACTTGATGTTTCTATCTCTGTCAGCGACTCAGTGACAGTTAAAACGAGTACATTCTCCAAGTGGTTCTGTCACTGTGTTTAATCCTTTCTGTGCAAGACTGTATGCTATAGTTAATGCCATGAACTGTAGTGTTTAATATTGGTAGTTCACTTTGAAATAAAAATAGCGAAATGTTCGTTAAGAGATACATTTTGCTTGGGAGGAAACAGCTGTGCAGATGAGGTGAACGCAGAGAAAACCCGACTACTGCTCCTCCATGACATTGGAATACAGGTGATACAAGGAACTGCAAAAAAGCAGATATTATAACAATTTATGGATAAACACACACCTCGTTCTCTCGCTGTCCACAGCTGTGATTTGCTCATCATATAAAAATAAAAAGAGGGGGAGGAGCCAAATTCTGCTGCTGTTTTATATCAAATTTAAAGGGGACTGGGGTGATAATTTAGTGTACAGTTTATGAGCTAATAGCAAAAGTTTTAGGGGGGCTGAGTAGAAATATAGGGCGGCTACAGCCCCCCTAAAATAGGCCTAGCAACGCCCATGCTCGAACCCCATTGTCGCAGTCAACTCTGCTTAGCGTCTCAAGTCCACCAACGTACATAGCGAGCTACTGGACAAACTGGTAACAGCGGAAAAAAAACAGTCCATATAGAGGTAAGCGGTCATTTGGTAGCGTGAAGTGGAATGGCATCATAGCGTTTGTGTTAAAGGCGAAATGCAGCCATATGTACTTCTGGCTACATAATTCACAATCTCCAGCAATGTATATAGGGCTACGTTTTCACAATAAACCTATGTTGGATTTAGTCAACCCAGGCTCATTGTTGATATGTACCCAGGTATGCATTTTCAGAGACAGTGATAGAGCCAATTCGGTGGATAAGGGAGGATTGGGAGGCCATGATTGTAAGGGCCAAGAGGGAATTTAGCCAGGACACCGGGGTTACACCCCTACTCTTTACCAAAAGTGTCATGGGATTTTAAATGACCACAGAGAGTCAGGACCTTGGTTTAACGTCTCATCCAAAAGACAGTGCCCACTGACAGTGTAGTGTCCCCTTCACACAGACCACAGGTTAAGCACCCCCTGCTGGCCTCTCTAACACCACTTCCAACAGCCCAAGTGGTCTCCCATATAGGTATAGACCAGGCTCAGCCCTGCTTAGCTTCAGAGAGTAACCAGTCCTGGGCTGCAGGGTGATATGGCTGTGGCATGTTATGCTAATGAGCGAGAGATGGTCACTAGTAAGCGGGGCTTTCCCCTCTGGTGACATACAAAAGGACAAAGAGAATATTTATGATTAAGTCATTATAAAAAATTAAATAAATACATGTTTACCATTAGAAGCTGGTTATATTCACAGACTGCTGCCACACAGCATAAATCATGTCCACAGTGTTTTTTTTTTCTCTACATATATATGCTAGCTTACCATACAAAGGAAGTATTGTCACCACAGCCATACCAGCATATCCACTGGATAATGTTTACATGAGTCACATATATTCAGCTGGTCAGTTCTTTACCTTGGCATCGAGTCCATAGAGGGCATTCATGCTGTAGGGCCCTATGAAATATAATTTCCATCCTCACTCTAAAATGTCATTTATTATTCTGTTGTGTGTTTCTACAGATCTCTCAGAAACACATGACTGAGAGCTATGTCTTGGTTTCTTAGAGACAGCTTTATTTATGTATTGCGAGGAAGCTCCATCCCAAATCGGAAAGCTGTCGGCACGCTGGGGTTTCCCACAAATGTAATCTCTCGTGGAAATGTCAAAGAACACAGAGTGGACCGCATTCTGTCTTTCAGACTTCACATTCATACTCCAAAAGCACTTAGAGTTTTTGTCTTGTTCCTAGTTTAAATAAATTCTCAAATCAAGAAGCATTTGTTTGGACAAGCAGAACATATTGTTTTGTTTTCAGTAGGGATGCAACAATACAGTTAGCTCACGGTTCAATACATTCCTCGTTTTTTTAACAAGGTTTTTGGTTCGGTTTGGTTCTTATGGCTTGACAGATAAGTGTTTTTGTGTTGTTGTTATTCTATGCTTAGGCAATAGGAACAGTAAGAAACAGAAAACATAAAAACGATTTATTGCAAAATTGGACATATTCTTGGACTGTTTAGATGCATATCACTGATGAGAAGATGACGGGTGTTTACTGTATGATGACCAAAATGGCCTTAAACACCCAGCAGGTACAAGACGTCAACATGACGTCAGATTGACGTTGTACCCTAACGTCATGGGGATGCTGTATTTTGTTTGGAAATGAAAATCAGGTTGACGTCAGAACTCAACGTCAGGCCAACGTCTATGTCTAACGTCTAACCTAAAACAAGCCACATATCAATGTCTAATGATGTTACAGCTTGGCGTTGTGTGGATGTTACCACTATGACATCTATTAGACATTGGATTTTAGTTGCCGTACCTGATGAATAAATGTCAGTATTTGATGTCATATATGATGCTGGTTTAAGATGTTGGCTCTACGCTGGATTTTAGTCACTTTCCAACAACCTAAAATCAACCAAATATCAACGTCATTTGACGTCATTATTGGACATCAAAATAATGTTGTCCTTAGGCGCTGGCGAGACGTTGAATTTTGGTCATCTGACATCACAACCTAAATCTAACCTATTATTAACGTCTAATGATGTTGTGTGTCTGCTGGGTAATAACTAAATGCACTACAGAATGTTACGTTTACACACATCCATAAACTACATGTAAATGCATCAGCTTTTCACAGAGTAATACTCACTACTCTTGAGTACTTTTAAAAGGGCTACTTTTTACTCATACTTTGAGTAATATTTACAGCAGACACTTTTACTTTACTTGCACTACATTTTAAGCAAGTAATGGTACTTTTACTTGAGTATGATTATTCAGCACTCTTTCCACCACTGCTGAACTCTTGGAATTTCTAATGTACATGATCCTAAATCGCTGTAACCATTTCAGTATTAGTGTTATTATATTATTAAGAGGCATTGTCCTCTGAGGCGCAAGTCATTTATTAAATAAAGAAAAGGTTCATGCAGCTTTTCCTACCGCTGTATATTTATTTTTTTATTTTTTTACAACAAGGGACGGTGTACAAGAACCAACATTCTCCAAGAGCGTTGGGGAACCCAAATTAGCCCAAAGACTAGTTTTCATTGGTGGTCCCTTTGCCAGATGTTAAAGACCATACCAATAAAACAACACAGGCTCATCCTGAATATGTAGCCCTATATACATTTCTGGAGATTGTGAATTATGTAGTCAGAGGTGAGTATGGCTGCATTTCGTCTTTAAAGCGAATGTTACAGGGCGGGATGATGACGTTCCTTTTCGCACTACCAGCTGACCTCCATGTGGGTTGCTTTTAAGCTGTTACCATTTTATTCAGTGGCTCGCCATGTACGTTAGGGACTTGCAACGCATTGTTGACTACGACAACGGGGATCGAGTCCAGTGAAGAACAGTTCCACAAAGCAGGTAAGACAAAAACTGAAGCCAAAAAAGTTAAATAAACAAGTAAATGACAAGGTGAGAATGTAATAAAACCAGACAATGTAGTAAAAATCCTTTTTTTCAGGATTGCTTTTGAAAACTGTTGGTTGGTTTAGGAAAGGAGGAGGGTGGGTCAGTCGATCGGTGAGTCAGTGAACAGCAGCCTCTAGTGGATTTACATGAGAACAGCAGACTCAAATGGCACTCGGGATATCTAAGATCTCTAAAATCTGAAAAAGCATGCACAGTGGCCTCTGGTGGATTCAAGAAAATAAAAACTGCAAAAAAAGTTCCTCCTGGGACGTATTTGGCGCTCTTTAGAAATGCATATAGGGGTACGTTTTCAGAATGAGCCTGGGTTGCAATAAAAACACAAATAAACAATACTCAAATGATCAACAACAACAAAAAAACAGCAAACCTAGTGTTCACATTGTTGATATTCTACTTCCCAAGACATGCACAGGTTGTCCAAAAGAAACAAAGACTTTTGAGCCAACAACATGATTCGCAATTTTAACACCACATCTGGTTTCTAGGCCAAGCCAAACTAATTGAGCGTTCTCAATTTGGAGTTCCTGACCGCCGTTTGCCGAACATCATGTCCTTGCGTGGAATTCACAGTCAGCGAATCTGGAGCGGATCCCTGTTCACTGGTCAGCATTCTCACAGCGGGTAAACACTGGCGATGTAGTGAGTTACCACACCATGTTTATGCAACAAAGCGTCTGCCCAAGCAGAATATCTTGCCCTGATTCAAAAAAGTCAAAAGCCCATGTCTGGAAATCTGAAGTACAGTGCAAAAGCGGCATGGGTCTCTTTCCTCTCGCCAACAAAAACAACAATTACAAGCGTCTCAGACGGCCCAGCTATGAAATAAAGCCTTATTGCGGAGAAAAGCTAGCAATTAGGGGGCATTGTTCAGCACAGGAAAGCAGCTTTTATTATTTTGGTAAGCTCGCTATGCCCCAGAGGTCTGCGTGGTCCAGAATGCAGCTTCTTATTGATTTTCTCTGATGCTACATGGAGGTCAAAAGCAGGATAGGAGCGTTAATTTCACCGCTCTGTTGGACTCCATCCCCATTTCCCCCCCTCCCGACATCTGGCTTTGCCTGGGAAGCTGGAAAACATCTTTAATATTCTCATGACAGTCAAGACGACATATGGAAAACATTGTAATACCTTAATCTGCAATGCTAAAGAGAGAGAGAGAGGCCGATAGATATGGATTTCTAATTTGTAGCTTTCAGAAGTTGTTCTTGGTACCCTCTCTGCAAGACCACAGACTATTCAATACAGCTGAATTACTAGCACTCCTATATATATGTTTCCCCAATTTCTATTTAATGAAAATAAATTTTCTTCAACACACTTCTAAACATAACAGTTTTAATAACTCATTTCTAATAACTGATTTATTTTCTCTTTGCCATGATGACAGTAAATAATATTTGACTAGATATTCTTCAGGATTATTTAGCTTAAAATGACATTTAAAGGCTTCACTAGGGTAATTAGGGTAAAGTTAGGGTAATTAGGCAAGTCATTGTATAACAGTGGTTTGTTCTGGAGACAATCCAAAACTAATATTGCTTAAAGGGGCTAATAATATTGACCTTAAAATGGGTTTAAAACAATTAAGAACTGCTTTTATTTTAGCCGCAATAAAACAAATAAGACTTTCTCCAGAAGAAAAAATATTATAGGAAATACTGTAAAAAAATTCCTTGCTCTGCTAATCATCATTTGGAAAATATTTTTAAAAAGAAATAAAAACTTTGACTAATAATTTCAATCATTATACAAACCTGCTAATAGCTATCAGTTCTCCAGCAGCAAATCCGAATTATACACTGTCAGGGGGGTTACAATCAGTTGGCATTTCTGTGTGGAGTTTGAATGTTCTCCCCGTGTTGGTGTGGGTTTCCTCCGTGTGCTCCGGTTTCCCCCACAGTCCAAACACATGTGGTATAGGGGAATTGGGTAAGCTAAATTGTCTGTAGTGTTTGTGTGTGAATGAATGTGTATGGATGTTTCCCAGTGATTGGTTGCAGCTAGAAGGGCATCTGCTGTGTAAAACATATGCTGGATAAGTTGGCGGTTCATTCCACTGTGGCGACCACTGATTAATAAAGGGACTAAGCCAAAAAAAAAGAACAAATGAATGAATGATTAAAGAAATATATAAATATGGAAGTGGCCATTTTTGCATTAGTTCGAATAGATTAATCTTGATTCATTGCATTCAAAGATTCAATCCCTTCATAATCTAGCTCCGTCCTATCTCTCAGAGCTACTTCATTCTTACACTCCCGTGAGATCTCTTAGGTCAAGTGATCAAAATCTTCTTTTAGCTCCTCAGTCCAGACTGAAGCGTAGAGGGGGCAGAGCTTTCTCTGTGGTGGGTCCTCGGTTGTGGAACACCTTGCCCCTTGATATTAGGATGGCTCCATCACTATCTAACGTACCTATTTAGCTTGGCTTTTTAATGTTATTTTAATAGTCCTT
>CAIGQZ010000276.1:6909919-6920314 GCA_903798205.1 Danio tinwini | reverse complement strand
AATGATTCATTGGATTTACTAAAACAACATTTAAGTTAAGTGGTTGCAAACAATTGATATGGGCTGCATTTAAATGAATGAAGCTGAATATTGCTAAACATATTTGTATTTCAAATACAAATTAAATTAGTTTGATTCAATTCACCCCATATAAATTGTTTGCAACCACTTGTTGAAGAGTAAAAAAGGTAAATCAAATGATTTTCCCCCAGTGGTTAAAGAATAAATTAGTAAAAGTAGTAAACATTTTGCAGCTTTAAGTAATGTTGCTTATTTTACTTTTTTAATTATTATTTTAAACTCTTAAACATACAGTAATAAAGCATAGTTTGGCATCTCTTCTAAAGCAAAGTTAAAATAAGCAATTCTGCCTTTTTCTGCTTGTAAACAAAGTTTAAATCTCACAAATTCTTACTTTCCACTCATAATTCAGAGCAAAATGAAGTGCATAATTGAAAGGTTAAAACTCAAACTCAGAATTGCAGCCAAATTCAGTATAATTATAATTCAGTCACACTTCACTTTTCGCTCCATAGACTTCCATTCATACGCAAGCGAATGCGTCAGACCGGAAACGCAAGCTCGTGCGACAAGATTTGCAGTCCGCTGTGTTGCAAAGTTCAAGATTGGTGAACTCTGATCTGCGGGATCGCATCATGTGACAGCTTGAGACCAATCAAAAATCTAAACATGACCTTAGTGTACAGAAATTTAAAATATGGACCAATCAATCTTTTTTTTTGTCTATTCCTCTTGTTTAATTCCACCCCTTTTCGTAGCGTCGTGCATGCTCAAACTCTAGTGTGACCACGGCATTACTCTGCAAAAAATGCTTTTCTTCCTTAGGGTGCACTCACACTAGGCTATCCTAACCATGCCCAGGCACGTTTCCTGATTCGTTTGACAATTGTGAGTGCTCCGAATCGGGCTCAGGCGCGGTTCAGTTGCCCGGCCCTGGCCGACAAGAGGTGTGCCAGAGCGCGGTTCGATTGGGCTTTGGCACAGTACACTTGTAGTGTGAGTGCAAAGCGCACCTGAGCCAGAAACTGCCAAGTAAGAGTTTTTGTCTTGTTTCTAGTCTAAATATCTGAAAATTATTAAATCAGGAAGCGTTTTCTAGGCAAGCAAAAAAACTGTGACTTTGTCCGAATTCGGAGTTTGCGTCTTTTACTTCAATTTCTTTGCAATTATTTTCATCTGATCTTTTATTAGATTGCAATTCTGAGTTTGAATCATGCTTCCAGTTTATAAGTGGAAACATATAAGGGGAAAAGTCTTAAATGCAAGATATAAACAGTTCTGAAAAGATTGATTTAAATATGTTATTTATGGTCACATTTATTATAATATTTATTTGCGTTGATGCACAAAGGGGCAACATACTGTATACCATTAATGCACAATTAAAATTAAGAAAACTAATATGATATGACAAAACCAGACATGAATGTACATTTTTAAGAACTAATATGCCAAAATTAAGTGAGTTCTTCCTTAAAACAAGCAAAATAATAAGGTAAGAAAAAGTATGTTATGTCAAAGCAAGAAACAATATTATTTTGCTTACCCCATTGCTTGTTTTAAAGAAAAATACTTAATTATTACTTTATTTAAGAATGTTTATATATTTGGACTAGAAACAAGACAAAAAAAACAGACTAAGAAAAGCATTTAGAGTTTACTTGTGACTTTTTTTCCTAAATTCTGAGCTTGCATCGTTCAATTCAGGTTCTTTGCAATTATTTCCATCAGATCTTTTATTAGATTGCAATTCTGAGTTTGAATCATGCTTACAATTAATAAGTTGAAACGCGGAAACGTCTTAACTGCAAGAAATAAACAGTTTTGAGGTAAATAAAAAGGTTTAATTTAAATATATTATTTATGGTCACATTTATTATAATATTTATTTGGCTATTGATGCACAAATGGGCAGCATACTGTATAATATTAATGCAAAACTAACTAAAATATGATCCTGGACCACAAAACCAGCCACAAATGTACATTTTTAAGAAATTAATTGCCAAATCAAGTGAGTTCTTCCTTAAAACAAGCAAAATAATGAAGTAAGCAAACTTATCTTACATCAAAATGAAAAACAAGATTATTTAGCTTACCCCATTGTCAGATTATTTGCTTCGGTTAAGGAACAACTCACATAATTATGGCTTATTATTTCTTAAAACAAAACAATATTTTTTGCTCGTGAAGAAGATGCTTCTTCATTTAAGAATTTTTAGATATTGGGACTAGAAACAAGACAAAAAAAGTCAGAAAAACATTTTTTGCAAAGCACACAGCATAAAAGCTGAATAAATTAGCTTTCCACTGCATGGTTTGTTATGGACAATATTTAAATATTTATTCAAATTAAAATAAAAAATCTGAAATCAGAGGGAGAAAATCACCTGTAAAGTTTTCTAAATAAAGTTTTTCAGCAATACACATTACAAATAAAAAATAGAGTTTTCATATATTTAAAGGAAATATGCACTATATATTATCATTATTATTATTATTATTATTTTTAGCATAAAGCAAAAATCAATAATTCCACAATGGATTTTGTTGTCTTGGGCAGGGGTGTCTAACTCAACTCCTGGAGGACTGCAGCCCTGCAGAGTTTAGTTCTAGCCCTGCTTCAACACACCCATCTCCAGGTATCGAACAAGCCTAAAGCACTCAATTAGTTTGATCAGGTGTGTTTAATTAGGGTTGGAACTAAACTGTGTAGAGCTGCGGCCCTCTAGGAATTGGGTTTGACACCCCTGGTCTAGAGTTTTTGTTGTCCAGGGTCATAAATGTGCAAATCGGAAATATCCTTCATGAAGCCAGTATTTCATCAAATGACTCAAATAATGACGGATGATAACATCAGAGACTTTGACTGCTGATCCTCAAACGTTGGTTTACCAGCAGCTTGGTGAATCCTCCTAAAAGTATGTCAAACAGAAAACCATTCATTACCTAATAAGCAAAAACAAAAATCTGCATTATTTGGTGTGCATTAAACCTGTGTTTCTCAACCACGTTCCTGGAGGAGCACCAGCTCTGCATATTTCCATGTCTCCCTAACCAAACACACCTGACCATTAGCCGAGACTGAAAGAGTTGTAATAGGTCTGACAGACAAACGAGACATCCAAAACATGCAGTGTTGGTGATTCTCCAGAAACGTGGTTGAGAAACATTGCATAAAACCACCGTTAACTCACCTTACTCTGTGTAAAACAAGGCTGACTATGAACAAAACCAGCACCATTAATGCAGAGATGTATATCAGGAGGTACAGCAGCTGATCTGGTATGAAAAAAAGATCATACGCTTAATTACAGCAGATGACAGAACACTCAAAACATTACGTTTGCTGTTTGTTCAAACTACTTACAATTACAATTCTTGAGGTTTTCTTTGCAGCAACTTAATTGCTTTATGTTTAATCCACTTTCTATGAGTGAACTTAATTCATTCATGTTTCCCTAACACTAATTGATTAAGTTAACATAATTGTTTTGACAAATTTAGCTGGATTTAACATAAAACAATTGAGTTGTCCACCCCAAGACCTCAAGATTTGTGTTGTTTCAGCTCATTTTAAATAAGTAGTTTGAACAAGCATCCAAAATTATTTTACGTTCAAGCCAAAACTCCCACAATTTAATGAATGGACTCACCACTCAACAGCTTCTGCTGGACGTGTGATTCATTAGTTGGTTGCTGTCCATTGCTTGAATCATTGGACTGCCCATGTATGAGATTTTCTCCATCTATCCATTGCAGATCATGGCTGATTTCATTGCCAGGTTGTTGTTGTGTGTTTGATTCATGAGATTTTCTTTGTGGGAAGTTGTCTTTGGTTCTTGAGTGCTCTATGATTTGAGGGGTTGCATTAAAACACATTAATCACAATGAGAATATTACAGCAGAAATCAAACGCACAGTTGCTAAAGTCTGTCTAAAATCAAAATGTACAATATTTATTTTGTTAGCAGATTAGATTAATTAGACAGTTAATCTACTGAAATAAAAGTTTGTTTTAGTAATATTTAATCTTCAATCTTTGGATTGGCTCTTATTCTGTTGACATTAATTAGACACTTTAGCCACAATATTATTAACCACACCCCTCTTACTGCTTGTTTGCTATGAGGAAATGATGCGCAAAAAGAAAGCCCCACCCCCTACTTATTATTTCGTTACAATTGTAAGTAAATCAACATACTAAAACAAAAGTCTTAGTAGCTTCTGGTTCATGCAGATTTTAAAGATGCCATGAAATGGTTAAGATTGTCCTTTTTTCTTCTATTGTGACGTACATCCACTAAAATGATACTGAAATTAGAAAAAAAGTAGGGCGGGGCATGTCTTTGTTCTTTGAGGACCTATTGGACTGTTGGATGACGGGCGTGGCTAATAAAATGAAAGAAGACTGACAAATGAATGAAAGCCTTAAAGGACTGAAAGCCCTGCCCTAAATGACTGATAGATCCACCCTAAAGGACTAATGGTCTTACCCTAAATACTGATAGCCCCACCCTAAAAGACTGGTAGCCCCGCCCTAAAGGACTGTCATTATAATAATAATAATATTCCCGCCCTTAATGAATGATAGCCCTGTCCTGATAATTCTGCCCTAAATTACTGATAGCCCTGCCCTAAAGGACTGATAGCCCCACCCTAAAGGACTGACAGCACCGGCCTAAAAGGCTGATAGTCCCACATTAATAGAAATAGCCCCACCCTAAAGGACTAATAGCCCCGCCCTAAAGGACTGACAGCACCCACCTAAAAGGCTGATAGTCCCACATTAATAGACCTAGCCCCACCCTAAAGGACTGATAGCCCCGCCCTAAAGTACTGTCATTATAAAGAAATAATATTCTCGCCCTAAATGAATGATAGCCTCACACTTAAGGACTGATAGCCCCACCCTAAAGGACTAATATGCCCGCCCTAAAGACCCAATAGCCCCACCCCAAATCACTGATAGCCCCGACCTAAATGACTGAAAGCCCTACCCTAAAGGACTGATAGCCACGCCTAAAAGGACTGATAGCCCCACCCCAAAGCACTGATAGCCCCGCCCTAAAGCACTGATAGCCCCGTCCTAAATGACTTACAGCTCCTGCCTAAAGGGCTGATAGTCCCACACTAATAGACATAGCCCCGCCATAAAATAATGAAAGCCCCGCCCTAAAGGACTGATAATCCTGCCCTGAATTACTGATAGCTCCGCCCTAAATGACTGATAGACCCACCCTAAAGGACTGATAGCCCCGCCCCAAAGCACTGATAGCCCCGCCCTAAAGCACTGATAGCCCCATCCTAAATGACTGAAAGCCCTACCCTAAAGGACTGATAATCCTGCCCTGAATTACTGATAGCCCTGCCCTAAATGACTTACAGCACCTGCCTAAAGGGCTGATAGTCCTACCCTAATAGCCATAGCCCCACCATAAAAGACTGAAAGGCCCACCCTAAAGGTCTGATAATACTGCTCTGAATTACTGATAGCCCCGCCCTAAAGGACTGATAACCACACCCTAAATAAATGATAGGCCTGCCCTTAAGGACTGATTGCCCCACCCTAAAGGACTAATAGTCCAGGACCAGAACTGAAGAACTCATTTCGAGGGGTGGCGGTGGGGAGGTTATGGTGTTTGATTAAAGATAAAGGCAAATAAATTTTTACAAAATAATTAGGTGCACAGATACATTGTTTATAACAAGCAGTTTATACACATATAAAAACAAGAATAGTAGATTTGGATTTCATTCCAACTTTAAGCTAGCCAAACAACCCTAAAAGTACTTACTGAAGAGGGACTTGTCTTGGAAAATTAGCTTCAGCTCATCGCACTTATGTTGGTGATGATGATGCAGTCCAGCACATGTGCATGGGTGATGCAGTACTGAACCCACTGTTTCCACAAATGCTGCCCTGCATTCGACGTCCTCCCCAAGAAAGAAGTCTGGGTCTAGGAGATACAGCCAGTCACGGGTGGAATCAAATGCAGAATCCTCTGCCTCAAAGCATTTGGACAGGAATCCGTTAAAAACCTGCCTGTGAATAATAATCATAAAAAACTGCTGGTTTTAAACAGCAGCACCTTGGGAAGAATAAACACTCTAGCTGTCACGGATTTATTCAAGGCATGTGTGCATGTTTAATTTGATTAACAGTTATTATAATAATCTCAACTCCTGAAGGAATGTGTTATGTAAATAATGAAGATGCGTGTTACTCATTACAGAATACATCTAAAGCATTTTCCATTCATTTTCCTTATTGCATAATATACAATAAATGTATAATTTAAGTGAATTGAAATACTTTAATATGATAGGGGACATTTCATTCTGGCTGTAATTGTTGTTTAAACCAGGGGTTCCCAAACTTTTCAGCCCGCGACCCCTAAAATAATAATGCAAGTGACTCTTGACCCCCACATTCCTCGGAGGTGGTTATAAATATACAAATGTTGCACACACATCAATAGGCCTATATAAACACCAGCATATCGACAACACAAAAAAGTGCCACAGTCTAATATAATATTTTCAGTCATTTATTAATTTGTTTAATATTAACCTCACCTAATGAGGTGGACACAATGTTTTCAGCACAAGTCTATTCTTGGTTTAATTTTGGAGACCGCCAATCAGACAACACTCTCAATGTTCAGTTGTGGTCTGTATTTATTTTTCATGTGTGTGATTGCCATAAAGGTGTCAGAGAGTTTAACCTGGTGCTATAAAATCAATCTGCTGCAGCTGACGCTATTGCTGTGTTGTTAATAACGTAAACACACCATCCTATGAAAAATAAAGGCTGATGGCTTTTGATTTGCATGATGTTGAAATTTTTTATGTAACTATTAACTACTATTTCTATCCTCTGTGGGCTGTGGATACAATATGGGAATAATAATAATAGTTTAATCTAATTTATTTAACTTTTGGAAATCACCAAGTGACCCCCTGTCATAGTCCCTGTTTAAACCCACTAGTTTAAACTATAGTTCAGCTATATTTATATCTATAGTGGAAACTCCATTGAAGACATCCATTAGCCTACATATTTAATTTCGTAAGCGCCAAGATTTGTCTCAAAACTATTTCTAAATTCAGTTCTAGTTTCCAGCAAAGGAATAAATGAACAATAATAATGAAGTGTGCTCAAAACACTGAGTTATATCCAAACACACGTCCTGCCCCATATGGTGATGCAGACGTCTCCAAATCCCGACAGCTGGACAAATCTAAACTAGTTTATATTAAACAAATATAAATATGCAGATAATAAATAATACTGCTAATAATAATAATAATAATAACATTATACTGTAGATGCAGATTGTCAAGAATAAACTGAAAAAGCCTCCCGAGGTGAAGAAGGCGTGGAGGCAGTGGTGTTTATATTTATGTAGAAAATTTTTTTTGCAATATTTTAATCTTTTAATTGTTTTCAGATGTAAAAATATGTGTGTATTGCTGTACATCCTGTGTGCATTAAGCATTAACTAACTCTATTTCAGTTCCTCAAAATAGCAACACGCCCAGGGGCGGATTTTACTAATAAGCAAGGTAAGCGTACGCTTATAGGCCCCAGTAAAATCGGAGGACCCCTGAATAAATACCTAGAAGTATACATGATACTACAAATTATATATAACATTGTTTTCTATCCTATTTTGTATGGTGAGGGTCTAAAGATTTTAATTTTAATGTAATTATTACCTCTGCGCAAATGTGTCCCCCACCTTCTAGCATGGACCAGTCCAACAGTCAAATCAGTAAAGATTTAGTTTTACAAACAAAATAGTTCATTTATTATGTTTAGTCGTGAATTTGTCTTAAGAAAACAAACCGTTTCAATAGTTTTACAAGGTGCTTTACATGTTATTATTATTTTGCATTAAGATAAAATGTAGAAAATGAGATCGAATGATAAAAGAAAAAAAAAAAGTACAAAAGGTGCATTTTAGACTGTTTGGGCTCCTTGGCTGGTATTGTTAAGGGCCCCAAAATCACTAAATCCACCCCTGAACACGCCAACTATGCGCCTTAGCACAGCTCTATTTCAGACCGGCACACTCATGAGTCCACGAAGCTTTGTTGATATGTGACATCATTGAGTAGCTCCTCCCCCTTTTTAAAAATACCCAGTAGCCAGGGGTTAATTTGTGCCGGAACACGCCGGATCTGGATACAGCACCTCTGAAATCTGATCCAGCACCTCATTTTACCAATCCCCCTCCTCAACCGCCCTTCTCCCCCATCCGCTGTTCACGTTCGCTTTCATCCGCGACTCCCCAACCCTCTTCACTGTCGTCCGGGACACCTCCGCCCCGCTCACTTTCATCCGCGACACCCCTCCGCCATCCACCGCACCAACACCCCAACCCCCAAGGGGGCCTCCCCTGTGGCCACCCCATTATGATTTTGCTGTTGATATTACTAATTAAATACATAAGAATGTACTTACGTAGATTCAAAATATTTCAATAAATAAATGAATAAATAAATAGCAGCCACTAAATTATTGTGGATTGATTGGTGCCACTGACATACTGTAGCTGATTCACTGCCCCTCCACCTCCCCGAATATTTACCTTAAGGTACATCAGTAGAAGAAGCTGTATTAATAATATCGTAGCTCAAAAAGAAATATTTACTTACTCATTTTCTTTTTAGCTTAGTCCCTTTATTAATCTGGGTCACCACAGCAGAATGAACCGCCAACTTATCCAGCAACCTTCCAGCTACAACACCCATACACTCTTGTTTGTTCATTTGTTTTTTTTTATAATTAATTCAGTAATCTGCATTAATTTTTGACATGGCATATATGTGAAAAATATCTGAAAAGATATTTAGATATATGAAAAGTGTTTTTAAACTAAATGTCGATTTTTATTTGGTTTGCACATGTACTTGCTAAATTATTTCAAGGAATAGATTGCAATATTTCAAGAGTAATAAATTAAATCAATTAAAACCACATTATTTCATTTACCAGAAAAAAAAAACATCACACCGAATTCATTATTTTTTGTGTGCCACCCCAAAATTTGGTGTTGCCTCTTCTGGCCACCCTAAGAAAATTTTATGGGGGCGCCACTGCGGGTAACATGCCAGATCCGTTACGCCGATATGTTCCGGTGTTCATTGTTTTCCGGTGTCCTATTGGTTCACTGGAGTTGCATTAGGTATACAGTGGTTTGTAGCGCCTTATTAATATATATATATAAATGCGGGTAGATTTCAGCCGTGGCGGGTTAGACAAACACTCTCACTAGCCACTTTGGCTGGTTGAAGATCATTTTTAAATTATAGTTATCTTAAAGGCAGGGTTCGACAATAGAGATGGCCCAATATGTGTGCGTCATCTTAGAATCGAGAAGCAGCACGACTGACAAAAATAGCGTTCGTGCGAGCAAAGGAAAGCAGGTGAATACCGAATGAGAGAATAATGATCACTCGCGCCGCGAGCACAGGTGATGTGATGCGCGCTCCTGTTTTACAAGGCATCTGCTGTGATCAGTTCTCTTTCAAATAGACTGGGCAAAAAGTGATGCTCGTGCACACACAGTCCTGCTGCTTCCAAAAGCTCCAGATGTTTCTAAAATATGTGTTTTTGTAAGCAGCAGCGGTTACCGGTGTTGTTTTAACTATTCTTTTAACATTATGGGCCTAACGTTACCCATGTGCACGTCATCATCCTTCTTATCACATGGTTTTCACCTGTATCTTTTGCTTAGTTATTTTTGTTAATATGGTTTAATTATTATTGTTACAATAACATTGCTTTAATAGGAGATCAACTCCCCATGTATGTGTAGTTAACTAGTGATCTGAGAGACCTTTAGCCTGGACAGACTAGGCTACAGTGCAAAGTTTTAGATACATGGCAATCATTATTTTTTTTAATGTTATTGTTTTTTAAGAAAGGTTTTGTTGAATAAAAAGAGCATGTATACATCTATATTTAGCATGTTTTGACATATTTAACATTTGTGGCTAAGAAATAATTAGGCTATTTATTTATTTATTTTTATGGTGCATTTGGTAATTCCCCAGTAAATAAAAACGAATTGCAATGTGACATTGTGAAACCACAGCCCATTTGCTTATGCACATTGAGCAGGGTCATACATACAAAAAGGTGAAATGAATGAAGAGGCATGTGGACAACACAAAGTCTAAATCAAGTCATTTTAGCATGCCAAAGTCAAATTTATGCATATAAAATATATTTTTCCAACAACAAAATTGTGGCTAGTAAAAATGGCGAGTGGCTAGTAATGTTAGAAAACTACTAGCCACAGTGGCTGGTGATCAAAAAAGTTAATGTCAAGCCCTGTATATATATATATATATATATATATA
>CAIGQZ010000276.1:6898645-6909819 GCA_903798205.1 Danio tinwini | reverse complement strand
ATATATATATATATATATTATAATGACATAAAACTGTTTTAAATTATGTATTTCTTACAAGTAAAGGCATGTTGTGGCATGAAGAATTTGTCTTTGGTGCTTTTGTTTTAGATACACTACAACTTGCTACCACTTTTTATGTAAATATATAATGTTACATATAAATACATAAAAACATCAACTATGCATGCCTTTAACTTGTACTTACCGATAATAATGTTAGTAATATGATAAGTGTTGTTAAAATCTCAAGATTGAGAATAGACTATAAAAAGCACTTTTGATCATGCATTCAACACAGATGACCCATTGGACTCGATTGCGGGGGGGACCCGATTTTTCACCACACAGGGACCGTGCAAATTAAGCACTGCCAGTAGCATAACAGCCCAGTATTTTAAGTCAAGTACTGGGCTGTGATCAGGGGCTTGGGGACCCTGTTGTACAGTACTGCTCAGTGGAAACTAACTGGTTTTTGGATTTTTTTTTGTGAGATTTGTCAGTGTTTTGCCATGAGTGTTCAGTTCTAACCTGCACGAAGCATCCTCAAAGCAGCTGTCCAGCGCCTCCAGACAAGTCCAGGGTGTCTGCGTCTGCTTGCTCACACAGGATCCGTAGTGGATAAGACCCTTCATTTCCTGGCATTGCTGGTCTTGTTCACCACATTCACAGAACACCAGTGCTTCAGCCACACTGTGAGGAAGAGCCGAATAGAACTGCCTTATTGCCTCTGTGCACTGATTACATGAAGAAGCCTTGCACTCCTGGAGAAGCGGCACCATAGGCCTGTTACAGCTCTCCTCCCCAAGACAAGCTGCTATCTCTTCAAGACAAGGTCTGTCTGCATTGAGCACTGGAAGGACAATGAGAGATCGCAGAATGCACACAATTAAAGATCTTGTAAAGTGCTTTTAATTGTGCATTTTTTGGACATAATCTCATCTGCAACACAAAGAGAGAGCGGGGCTTACAGTTGTTCCTCCTCTCTTTTAAAAAAACAACAACAGCCAATAGAGTTTTGTTTTATCACAGCTCTGTCAGTGAGAGTGGTCGAGCTCAAGCGCACCAAATGAGAAGCATCTTGAAGGGGGCGGGGCATGTAAGATTGGAGTGACAGTGATAGAGCCAATTCAGTGGATGGGGATGATTGGGATGCCATGATGGGTAAGGGCCAGTGGAGGGAATTGTTGGCCAGTTACACCCCTACTCTTTACACCACTTCCAATAGCAACCTAGTTTTCCTATGTGGTCACCTATCCAAGTAATCAGGCTCAGCCCTGTTTATAGCTTCAGTGAGTAACCGATCTTGGGCTTCAGGTTGATATGGCAGACACTAGAGAGCATTTGATTGGTCGGAAGATTTGATGAGAAACCGCAGTATGAGGTGACGTGAATAAAAGCGTTGATCCATTTAGGCGGAAGTGACAAACTACAAGCTTTACATGTTCGTATCAGGTTTATATCTTCTAAGCGCAAATTTTGTCACCGCTTTGGTGCATGGTATCTTATAGACAGGGCTTTACGTTAACATCCGCCTACCTGCCAAATGCGGGTAGATTTCAGATCTGGCGGGTTAGACAGACACCTCCACTAGCTACTTTGGCTGGTTGGAAATCATTTTTAAATTGTAGTTTTCCTAAAAGCAGGGTTTGAAAATAAGCATTACCCAATATTCGTGCAAATGTGATCTTAGAATCGAGAAGCAGCACGACTGACAAAAATAACTGTGATTTCACAAGCAGAAAGCAGGTAAATACCTAATGAGAGGATTATCACTCGCACGCACAGATGATGTAAAGCGCACGCGCTCCCGCTTACTTGCGCCATCGTGCCTAGAGGAATCGCAGCTGGTGCGATCGGGTCCCTTTGAAATAGACAGGACAAAGAGTGATGATCGTGCACCCACAGTCCTGCTGCTTTCAAGAGCTCTAGATTTCTAAAAAAATAAAACAATCTTTTGTAAGCAGCAGCAGTCACTGCTTTTTAATTATTCTTTAAACAGATTATTAACAGGCCTATATTAACTGTGTGCGCTTGATCATTCTTTCATTATCGATTACGGTATGTTTCACCTGCTTTCTTTTGCTTACAGTTATTTTTGTTAATATGGTTTAATAATATTTTTTACAATAGCATGCTTTAATGGGAGATTACTCCCCGTTTATGTTTAATTAACCCAGACAAAGATCTGGGACTATTAGCCAGCACGGGTTACTGTGCATATTTTGGATACATGACAGTACTTCTTTTTTTTAAATGTAATGTTTTTTTAAAGAAAAGTTTTGTTGAATTAAAAAGTGCACCTATACAGCTATATTTTCCATGTTTTGACACATTATAAAATTGTGGCTAAGAAATACGTATTTGGTTTGGTCAGAGGTAACTTTGGTAAATCCTTAATTTTAAGCCCTGAAAAGTCCTGTGAAATAAAATCTGATTGTATTGTGACAACCCATTTGCTCATGCACACTGAGCAAGCTAATACACAATACACACAAGAAGTTAAATGAATGAGAAGGCATGTGGACATAACACATTTAGTGAAGTTTATTTATAAACTAATTTCGAGAGGATCACATGATTATGATTGAACACAGCTGGTCATGCATTAACCATGTATGACCAACCAATCAGACGATTTCTAACCCACTATAAAGAGCCAGGGTTTCTTACTACAGTCATCTTCGTTTGAAGAATCTCCCCTTCCACCCCTACTCCTCCTCTTTTTTTTTCATAGGGCGGCACGGTGGCCCAGTGACTAGCACTGCGGCCTCACAGCAAGAACGTCACCGATTCAAGTCCTTTAACAGACTGGCTGTCGTTTCTGTGTGAAGTTAGCATGTTCTTCCCGTGCTTGCGTGGGTTTCCCCGGGTTCTCCGGTTTCCTCCCACGTTCCAAAAACATGCACTACAAGTTAATTGAACAATCTAAATTTAGCACTAGTCAAACTTTTATCCATCAGCATATCTCTCCGTAGCGAATATTTTCTGTCATCAACTCTTACAAAAGGGGGGAGTTCTCGAGATCTACCTGAGCTCAAAGGTCCCCTGTCTTCCTGCAAACAGGAGGGAGCCCAGGTATCAAGGACCTTTTGAGCTCAGGGCTCTCTCCCGGGACAGCATGCCAAACTTGCTTATAATCAATCATCAGCTAAGTGTGAACTCTTGAAAATAAAGTCATTTTAGCATGTTAGCAAGTCAAATGTATGCATATTAAATATATTTTCCTAACAAGAAAAGTGTGGCTAGTGAAAATGGTGAGTGGCTATTAATGTTGGAAAACTACTAGCCACAGTGGCTGATGATCAAAAAAGTTAATGTTAAGCCCTGCTTATAGATATAAAAAAACAACAATACTGAGATTAGCATCTAAAACTATTTACTTTAATCTCATGGGACTTTTTAGTCCCTGGTATACTTCAAATCAAGTTCTTTCTTGTACTTCATTTAAGGCCAAAAAGAAGTTTGATAAGGATTTTTTTTTTTGAGTTTTTGAAACTTCCGACATGCCCAAGCTGCAGTAGATGGGGTTGTAAATGTATTATGTTGTGTTCTCACCGGATGCAGAACATGCGAATAAATAGACGCGTGTACATTTAAAGTTCACTTGCTTCATTTGCGCATCAAATTTGCTTCATTCGCGCGGGAAATCCACTTTGCAATATACTCATGGACAGGACTTCCGTCTGCCTGGTGACTCTAGCTTCTTTGCTATGGCTAACATGGATTTTATTGAGAGAGTAGCTGTGTTTTATATGCTTTAGGAAGGCTGAAAAACAGCGTATATCCATTCAGCGCCATGTCTGAGTCCACTAGATCCTTTCAGAGGTGCACCAGCTCTGAGTTCATCAACTCCTCCAGAAACTGTACCTGAATGATGGAGGCTTTCAGCGGTGCTTCCGCCTGAGCCGAGCCCAGATTGATGAGCTGTTGTCAGGTGTCGGCAAGAGGATTTCCCTTCAGGACACCAACAACAGGCATTACATCACAATCACTAGCTCATGATTGGTTACCGCGGCGCAAATGTCCACTGAAGTTTAGATTTTCCAACTTGAGCGATTCGTGCGAAACATTGCAATAATCGTGTCAAGCGATCAACTCACAGCGCTTCATTCGATGCATCACAAGTGGTACATTTTTAAGTTGTTTCTTGAAAAAGGAAAGCTGCTTACTTGTATGATACTTTTAATGATTTACTAATAGGAACTAAACTGAAACACTAAAAACTGAACTGACACTGTTTTAATTTACTATAATCTTCTATGCGAAGCTGCTTTGACACAATCTACATTGTAGAAGCGCTATAGAAATAAAGGTGAATTGAATTTGCCTTCAGCTTAGTCCCTTTATTCATCAGTGGGCGCCACAGCGAAATGAACCATTAACTTATCCAGCATATCTTTTACACAGCGGATGCCTATCCATCTGCAACCTAGTACTGGGAAACACCCATACACACTCATTAATACACATGCACTACGGCCAATTTAGTTAATCAATTCACCTATAGCGCATGTGTTTGGAAACCAGAGCACCCGGAGGAAACCCACGCCTACACAAAGAGAACATGCAAACTCCACACAAAAATGCCAACTGACCAAGCTGGGACTCGAACCAGCGACCTTCTTGCTGTCAGGCCACAGTGCTAACCACTGAGCCACCGTGCCACCCTGATATAATTTTAATGTCTGTTTTTGAATCTTTTGGGGAGTTTGGCAGCCACTTTGATTGGTCTTATTTTATGTTCCAAAAAATAAAAAGTTAGCAATGAAAGGCAGGATTATCAGAGTTCAGCGATTAGTGTTTGACAGCTTGCAACTGTTTCCCAAACTTTTCACATGCTGCCAAATAAACAGGCATATGTCAGAGCCACCCAAAACTCAAGGCAAGCTGTTAATCTGCTTAAATAAAAAAATAATACAGTTTCCAGATCTGAGCTTCTACTCATACACCGTCTAAACAGCTGTTTATGTGCACTGTTTATTCATATCACAAATTTAAGCTAATCTTTTAAAAACACCTTTCAGTCTCAGGGCTTGAAGCATGACATATTTTAATGATAAAAAAACACAATTCACTGTAGTGACATTAGACATTTTGGTATGGAGATGTTCAGTGTTATAGCACATAGAAATTTGCTTTAATAGAGAGTTTGAGTGTGGAAACTGTGTCACATAATGTCAGATGTAATAAGCTGATTATTACAGACAATGTATCATCCCTGAATTAGTAAGAACAAGCTTTAAAAGATCATATTAATAGTAATGCGCGTATAATGGAAGCCATGTTGAAAAATAATAACACACTCATTTGAATATAGGCCGTTGTGCGTTTCCTCATAGAAAATACATTTGTTTTTACAGGTCTAACTGATGTGTTTTATGTCATATAATAAAACGTGGAAATATAATGAGTTTGTGTTAACCATGAACATTATTTAAGCAATTTAAACTAAACCCCATTCAAGAAACAACCCATTGACTCTGGCACAATGGAAGTGCTAAACCTCATCCGGGTTTCTGCATACAATTTGACATCATAGTTCCACTGTATTTAGGCCTATTGTGTAACAAATAAAACAAAACACTACACAAATAAAAAGACCTGACATGGCACATCTCTGACATGTTTTAGGCTGAATGATGAGTAAGAATCATTGACTGGTATTCAACAGCTGCTGTCTGTAGGGCTAATCTTGCATTATTCACATGCTGGTGATGTTTGTTGTACAGTTTGTGTTGCATCATTTACCCCAGTGAGGCTGGCAGTGTGAATAGAGCTGTTGTAGAGTTCTGCAGGGGTCTGTCACTGAACACACACAGCCCCGCAGCGCAGGTGATCCCGCGAGCATCATCTGGAGAGATCCGCTGCACCGCTCCGCATCAGTCATACGGCAGACGCCATCTTACACAGAGAAAAGAAAACAGCACTTTATTCATCATTTACATGGACACCTTTAGCATGATTGCATTAAAGACAGCATGAAACGGAAGTTAAGATTGGCCTTTTTCCCATATCATGACGTATATTCACTTGAAATTGTCCTGAAATTAGAAAAAAAAGTAGGACAGGGCTTAATATTCTCCTTTGGGTGAAAAAAATAGAGGAAGACTGACGAATGAATAAAAGCAAGACATGCACTGATAGCAATGCCCTAAAGGACTGATAGCCCCTCCCTTAAGGACTGATAGTCCCACCCTAAATGACTGATAGCCCCGCCTTTAATTACTGATAGTCCCGCCCTAACAGACTGATAGTCCCACCATAAAGGACTGATAGTCCCGGCCTAAATTAATTATAGTTCTGCCCTAAAGGGCTAATAACCCTGACATAAAGGACTGATAGCCCTGTCCTAAAGGACTGATGGTCCCGCCCTAATAGACTGATCGCCCCGTCCTAAAGGACTGATAGTCCCACCCTAAAGTAATTATAGTCCCGCCCTAAAGGATTTATAGTTCTGCCCTAAAGGGCTAATAACCTTGCCTTAAAGGACTGATAGCCCCGTCCTAAAGGACTCGGTCTTGCTTTAATAGACTGATAGCCCCGCCCTAAAAGACTGATAGGCCCACCCTAAAGGACTAATAGCCCAGCCCTAAAAGACTGATAGCCCCACCCTAAATAACTGATAGTCCCATCTTAAATTACCCGAAAATCACGTGATTGTTGTCATGCTGTGAACTCGGCCAATCGTGTTACATCAGTGTCGTCATCGCAGTTCCAGCAGTCGCTCTTCAGGTGCTGCGTGGTCTGACTCAATCGTCTGATCTCGGAGCGCTGTCGAGGTACTTTGATGCCACATGTGACAGTCACATGGCGTCGGCGCTGCATCAATCCGGACAAAATTTCTAACCGGCATGCACCGCTTTAAGACAGATTTCGATCGATCTGCGCAGCGCTGCATGAAGTCGAACGCACCTATAAACTACTGATAGCTCTGCCCTAAAGGACTGATAGTCTCGGCCTAAAGTAAATATTGATATTCCCGCTCTAAAGGACGGTTAGCCCCACCTTAAATGATTAATAGCCCCACCCTAAAAGACTGACAGTGCCAGCCTAAATAATTAATAGTCCTTCCCTAAAGGATTGATGGCCTCAACCTAAAGGGAAGGTTACGGTATTTAAAAAAAAAAAAAGATTATGGAGTCGAGCAAATTTTTGTACAAAATGATGAAGTGCACAGATACATGGTTTATAACAAGCACTGGTGTTAAGTATAAATGTGTACACGCCCTTTGAAAATCTCATTCTTAGTGAATGTTAGTAAATACTTAAACACTACCTAATACATCCTCATTGTAAAGTGTGACCGTCGTAACAGTGAGCCACACGTTTCCTGCTGACAGAAGTTTCTAATGATTTATTGAAAATGACAGCTGTCAAAACAAATTCAGCATGCATTGTTTAGACATAAATAAAGGGAATAAAAGGGAAATAATCTGATTTATTAATGAAGTCCTATAAACATGGTTGACTGGCATTGTCAGGTTATTGGTTCGCATGTAAACCGGAACAACGGGTTATGATAAGCTCTTTTTTGTTCATTATCAACATATTGATGTGCATGTAAAGACTGCGAACAGTCTGCTGTCAATGACCAAATTCCATTCATCTGCATCACAATGTCTTCATTAATTTTAATAGCTTCTGATTAATGCCTGCTGGATGCGTACTGTATGCGGTGTTAAAGTGTTTTGAGATACTGTACAATATACATTCATTCATTCATTTTCCTTATTTATCAGGGGTCGCCACCGCGGAATGAACCACCAACTATTCCTGCATATGTTTTACACAGCGGATGCCCTTCCAGCTGCAACCCAGCACTGGGAAACACCCATACACACTCATTTACATACACACACACACATATACTACGGCCAATTTAGTTCATTAATTCCCCTATACCAAATGTGTTTGGACTGTGGGGAAAACCGGAGCACCCTGAGGAAACCCACGCCAACACGGGGAGAACATGCAAACTCCACACAGAAATGCCAACTGACCCAGTAGCCCAGGGGTGGCCAAATTTGGTCCTGGAGGGCCGGTTTTCTGCATATTTTAGTTCCATCCCCAATTAAACAAACCTGAACCAGCCAATGAAGCTCTTTCTAGGTACTGTATACTACAAACTTCCAGGGAGGCGTGTTGAAGGATGTTGGGCCTAAACTATGCAGGACACCGGCCCTCCAGGACCAAGTTTAGACACCCCTGCAGTAGCCAATCAAAAACAGAAGGGATTAAAAACTGCTTTTATCCCAGCCAAACTAAAACAAATAAGACTTTCTCCAGAAGAAAAGAAAAAAATATATAAAAATGTCGTAGATCTGTTAAACATATATTGGGAAATAATAATTTATTTCACTAATAATTTTGACTTCAGCTGTAAATGGGGCCTTTTTGTTTTCCAAAACCACCTTATTATGGTCAGAAGCTAAAATGCATCAGCGTTACAGTCAACATCGTATGTGAATATGGACTGATGATCTCATATATTGCTTTGCCTGAGGCCAGTACATATTTTTCTGTCAGGTTTCATTCAGTTTTGCCTCGGGCTCTGGATATACAGACAGTCTCGGTTTTAGCTGCAGGTTATTACTCTGTAATCCACTTACTGTACAACTGTGTGATGGCGGAGGAGACTGAGACTGACAGACGGATGTAAGTTAGTGTAGTTAGCTCTGTCACCTCACAGCAAGAAGGTCGCTGGTTCGAGTCTCAGCTGGGTCAGTTGGCATTTCTGTGTGGAGTTTGCATGTTTTCCCCATGTCGGCGTGGGTTTCTTCTGGGTGCTCTGGTTTCCCTCAGTCCAAACAAATGCACTATAGGGGAATTGGATGAAGTGAATTGGCTGTAGTGTACAGTATGAGTGTGTGTGTGTGTGTGTGTGTGTGTGTATGGCTGTTTCGCAGTACTGGGTTGCGGCTGGAAGGGCATCCGCAGTGTAAAACATATGCTTGAATAGTTGGCGGTTCATTCCGCTGTGGCAAACTTTGAAATAGAGACTAAGCCAAAGGAAAATTAATGTATGAGTGAGTTTTTATCATCTATTTTCATTTCAGTTTTAGTTCATTTAAGGTAAACGCTGAGGACATTTTTATTTAAATATCCTAATAATATGCAGGTAATAAGCTTGTTAAAACTTAAACTAAAGTGTTACCAAAGGCTTTAAGCAAAGTGGTTGTTTTATTTTGTGTTTTTCAGCTTTAGTTAAGGGTAATATTATTTCTTAAAGCACACTACAGTATGTTTCTGCACGTATTGTATTTCTGAAAGTCAACAATAGCCTTCAATAGCCTCATGAGGTTCTTAATTTTTAATGCCTTGACTGAATCAACTTTGGGTCCGAAAGTCAAACATTTAGTTTTTAATTTTTAATTTTATTTGGTTTTGGGTGACGCAGACAGTTATTAACCCCCAGACAACCCCAAATGATAGTCTTCAGTCACATGACCTGTGTGGGGAAAAAAAAAAACATGAGCCGTAATGGCGGCTACACTGGGATCTCTGAGAAACTCAACTCAATCTGCTCATATTTCCATCTGTAATTCCATCTGGATCACATATCCAAACAGTAATGCAAATATATGATAACAAACTGCAAATTGTGGGCAATCACAGACATTTTTTCAGACATTTAAAACTCTCATGTGCCTGTCAGAGCTAGAATTTGGCAGTATTTACATTTATCTTGTGGATATTCCTTATTGATATAGTAATTGGTGATGCTGTTATAAAGCACAAGTGTCTGCTCTTATATTTGGTGTTTGGTTTCTTTGGCTTAGATTAATATTTGCTTGTCTAGAAAATCTATTCGTTCACTTGTGCAATTTATAGTTTGACTTTGCATTTCAGTTTATACTTTAATTGCACTTAACCTACAAAGTAGAATTTAAACGGTACAAAAAGCACACAAAGTTACTGACAGTTATACAGTAGGTACCATAGGTTGTTACAACCCAGGCTTATTGCGGATATGTACCCAGGTCTACTTTTCTGGGGAGAGCGAAATACGTAAGTGGAGGTACGTCTGCTCGCAGTTTTAGTTTTTGCAAATCCCCCAGAGGCTGCTGTGTATGCTTTTTGATGATCTCAAATTTCTCTTGCGCGTCCTATTCCTGCATAAATCCACTAGAGGGTGCAAAATTCTCCCTTAAACCCAACCAATAATGTTTTCTAAAGCAATCTAGAAAAAGGAAAAAGCTGTCGCCGTCGTGTGATTTTACCACATTTTTAACCTGTTGTTTATTTATTTATTTATTTTTTGTTTTTTGTTTTACATGGCTTCTGGAACCATTCTATGCCGGACTCAAACCCGTTGTCGCGGTCAACTCCACTCTGCATCCCAAGTCTACATGGTGAGCTACTAGGCAAACTGATAACACTGAAAAAGCCATAAGTGGTCAGCGGTAGCATGAAATGGAACAGAAGCCGTCGGTGGCATCATACTGCCCCGTAGCGTTTATTTTACAGATCAAATGGAGCCAGATGTACCTCTGGGTACATATTTTGTGGTCTCCAGAAATGTAGACAGGCGTATGTATTCACAAGGAGTGTTATTAGTCAATGATGCTAACATTTGGCACAAATCCATTTCTCCTTTCTGGATGTTCTTTCTGAGGAAACTCAGCCCAGACGTGATGCTAAATCGTAATGCAAAACAATTATCCAGCTTTTTGGCAAAAAAAAAAAAAAAACCTCCCTAAGCCTGTGACTTGACGGTCAGCAGGAGATAGTAATGTTTTGCCTGTTACCCAAAATGGTCGTGATGTGAAAACTTTTAATTAATCATCCGCGTGGGATCATAGGTGATTGTTTCCTTTACGACAGGATCTGATACCTTTAAAATGGCAGGACTGTCTGAGCGTGCTCTGTTGACTCTTGCAGACATGTGGCGAAACACAAGCGTCCATGTGTGAAATACAGTTTGTGCTTCTCGATGCATCGATGCAGACCATCCCAAACAGCAGATGAGAAGCTGAAACACATTTACAACTGCTTCATTATCACATTACCTTACTGTAAAGAAACACAATAATATTTAACACAATAATATACAGTTGAGGTTTTTCAAATGATGTAGAACAGATTCAGGAATTTTTCACAGTATTTCCTATAATATTTTTTCTTCTGGAGAAAGTCTTATTTGTTTTATTTCAGCTAGAATAAAAGCAGTT
>CAIGQZ010000276.1:6862195-6873193 GCA_903798205.1 Danio tinwini | reverse complement strand
ATAATAATAATAATAATAATAATAATAATAATAATAATAATAATAATAATAATAATAATAATACATTTTATTTAAAGGCGCCTTTCTGGCAACTCAAGGACACCGAACAGTAAAACAAGAGCAATAAAACAACAAGATAATAACATAAAAAGTAAACACAACAATAGTGCAGATACAAATACAGTATTAAAAGCCATCTTAAATAGGTGGGTTTTGAGTTTTGATTTGTATAATGTGAGGGAGTCAATGTTTCTGATGGCAGGTGGTAGTAAGTTCCAAAGCCGGGGAGCAGAGCGGCTGAAGGCTCTATTGCCCATGGATGATAGAGGAGCAGAGGGAACAGACAAGTGGAAGGAGGAAGAAGATCATAGGGTGCGAGAGGGAGCAGCAATGTGGATGAGGGCAGACAAATATGGAGGGGCGAGATTGTGGATGGCTTTGAATCTTAACATCAAAATTTTAAAATCAATTGGAAAATGAACAGGTAACCAGTAAAGGTGCTGCAGGACAGGGGTGATGTGATGAGAAGAAGGGGTTCTGGTGATGATACGGCCAGCTGAATTCTGGACCAACTGAAGCTTACGGAGGGATTTATGAGTGAGACCAAAGAGAAGAGAGTTGCAGTAATCTATACGAGATGTGACAAGGCTATGGAGAAGAACAGCAGTGGCATGAGGGTTAAGAGAAGGGCGGAGACGGTTAATGTTGCGTAGGTGGAAATAAGCAGACCGGGTAATGTTATTGATGTGAGAATCAAAAGATAGGGTGCTATCGAGAATGACACCCAGACTCTTGACCTGTTTAGAAGGATAAATGAAACAGTCATCAATAGAAAGAGAAAAGCTGTCCGTTTTGGAGAGTGTTGATTTGGTACCAACAAACAAAACCTCAGTTTTTGCACTATTTAATTTGAGAAAATTAAGAGAGAGCCAAGATTTGATTTCTGCTAAGCAGACTGTAAGGGATGAAGGTGGAAAACAAGAAGAGGGTTTGCCAGAGAGGTAGAGATGGGTGTCATCCGCATAGCAGTGGAACTGTATGTTATGTTTACGGAGAATATTACCAAGTGGAAGGAGATAGATGATAAAGAGCAGGGGCCCCAGGACTGAGCCCTGGGGTACACCCGAAGACACTGTAAAATGCTGAGAAGTGAATGATTTAAGTTGAATGAACTGAGTGCGGCCAGAGAGATGAGATTTGAACCAGTCAAGTGGGATATTGGTGATGCCAGGAGAAGATTGATGAGGGTGCTGTGACAAATAGTGTATGGAGAATGAGAACAGTGCTAATAATATTGACCTTAAAATGGGCTTAAAACAATTAAAAACCGATTTTGCTCTAGCCTAAATCAAACAAATAAGACTTCTCTAGAGAAAAAATATTAGAGAAAAGACTGTGAAAAATTCCTGAATCTGTTCAACATGATTTGGGAAATATTGGAAATAAAACTATTCACAGGAGAGCACATCATTCTGACTTGTACGTCTTAAATGACCAGTGGGTGAGTAAAATAACATGTAGTTTAGATTTTTGGGTGAATTTCTCTTAAAAGAAGAGCACCAATGTGGGTCACCAGAAGCAGAAATGAAGTATCTTTGATGTGGTGCAAAAATCTCACCGCTGAGGAAATTGTAGATGATTGGATTGGCGGCGCTGTTGGCGTATATGAGCCAGTGGGAGAAGGTGAACCAGGCGTATACAGTCTCTCGGTTGCCTGTGTTCTTGAATGCGCCAAATACTCTGGTGGACAAAAAAAAATTACAAATAAATAATACAAGCATTAAAAGCAGCCTCTGTCATTCTGAATAAATAAAGCATTTATGTATGAAGCCGAGGTTTTCAAATACAGCGGGAAGCTGCTTTGACAAACAACATGACGTTGGATTATTTAATTGTTTTTATTTTTTATTTTATTAAGCTTTCATTCATTCTCAGTATTCAATTGAATCATTTCTAACACTTTGTAATAAGCAGTGTTGGGTGAACTGCAGAAAAATGCTTTTCTTACTTAGAGTTTTTGGCTTGTTTCTAGTCCGAACATCTTTAAAAATCATAAATCAAGAAGCATTTTCTAGACAAGCAGAAAATAAGGTCTTGTTTTAAGAAATAATATGTCAAAATTAAGTGTTTAACGTAAAACAAGCAAAATAATCTGCCAACGGGGTAAACAAAATAATCTTGATTTCACTTTGAAATAAGAATATTCAGCTTCCCACATTCAAAGACTTAAAACAGCTGCATGTATGTGCTTTAGGATTTTAAGTAGTACTGAGTCAAGTTATTTCATTAATTCAATTACTGATAGACTTAGTAATTAGTAAAGTATTTATGACAAGTTTTTAACAATGCAGTTAGTAATTAGCAATAAAGTAACACTGATGATAAAGTCTCATATTATATATTAAGGGGCGGCATGATGGGCACTGTCGCCTCACAGCAAGAATGTCACTAGTTCGAGTCCTGGCTGGGTCAGTTGGCATTACTGTGTGGAGTTTGCATGTTCTCTCTGTTGGCATGGGTTTCCTCCAGGTGCTCCGGTTTCCCCCACAGTCCAAACACATGCGCTATAGATGAATTGATGAACCAAATTGTCTGTGTGAGTGTGTCTGTGAATGTAAGAGTGTATAGGTGTTTCCCAGTACTGTGATGCGCCTGGAAGGGCATCCACTGCGTAAAACATTTGCTGGAATAGTCCATTCCACTGTGGCGAACTCAGAAATAGAGACTACGCCAAAGGAAAATGAATGAATGAATGTATTTTAAATAATGAACATAAAATGTCCAGTGACACATATAAACTTTTATGAAATATATTCATTCATTCATTTTCTTTTTGGCTTAGTCCCTTTATTTATCCAGGGTCGCCACAGCGGAATGAACCGCCAACTTATCCAGCACATGTTTTACGCAGCGGATGCCCTTCCAGCTGCAACTTATCTCTGGGAAACACCCATACACACTCATACAACACAGACAATTTAGCCTACCCAAATCACCTGTGGTTGTCTTTGGACTGTAGGGGAAACTGGAGCACCCGGAGGAAACCCACGCGAACACAGGGAGACCATGCAAACTCCTCAATGAAATATATTATATATATATATACATATACATAAAAGCATCAATTTTTGGTTTGTAGAAAACAGGGAAACAGCAGCAAGGCTTTAACAGGCTGTGTGTATTATGTGACTGCACAGTGCAGCCTTATAACAACTGCTGTGCTTCATACTACCATGATAAGTGTTAAATACTTTACTCATCATCAACATGATTTCTGCAGAAGTATTGTAGAATAATGAAGACCACAGCTGCCATGATTCCACACTCAGCCACAGAGTCATCAAACTACACCTTTGTTTGTTGTGAATAAACGCCCTCTAGTGGATAAAATTTCATACTGTGCCTTTAAGGAGAGGCTTTAAGCAATCGCACATCCAGCAGATGATAAAAGTGCTGAAAATATCCTACAAAATCACTTGAATGCCCAAAGTCACATTTTGAAAAATCTCCACACAGAAAACCTCTTGTGCTTGTCTGTCAAAACAGGTTTTCTGTGTGGAGATTTTGTCAAATATGACTTTGGTCTTTCTTATGCTTTCTTAAATGTAAAAATACAAGTTTATATTGTGAGGAAAATAAAAGACACTTGAACGGAGATGTTCATTCATCATAAAGAGGAATTCTAGAGCACAGACTACAAAGAGCCCCGTGATTAATAGATATTATCACAGCCGTCCGTCTCACGCCTTCAGCGCTTCACATCACAATGCTCATGATAATGCATTACACCACCACAACAGAAGAGTTAAAAAATGTGTTGGCATTTTTATAATATTATTAATGATATTTTTAGGATGGCAGGATAAGACAGGACCATTTTCAAAATTTATGTCATTTTTATTTATTTGTTATTGATTAATTGATTGATTGATTGACAAACAGCATCTGTAATCTGTCATTTGCCACTGTTGCAAAAAAATAACAACAGTTTATTGAGATTAAAATAACATTTCAACCTTCCTCAGGTCAAACAAGTAATCCAAAAAAATGTAGTTTTATGATTTTCACCACATCACGCCTGAAAATAATACCCCGCTGAACAGCAGATGGCGCTCAAGTCTAGTTTTTACAACAGACGGCGATCTAGGCTGTATTATAACATCAGATGGCGCTCTAGTCTAGTTTTAACAGCAGATGATGTTCTAGGCTATGCTTTTTAGTACAGCGCATAATTTTTGTTAGTTTTTTTGTCTCTGTATGTTGCTTTTTAATTTATTTATTTGTTTATCTCCAGTGTGTGACTGAGTGTCCGGGCGCTCACCTCTTCATGATGTTAAGGATGCTGATGGGCAGGTAGCAGAGCGCGAACACAAACAGAACCACCATCAGCATCCGTGCAGTTTTCCGCCGGGCCTTCACCTGCTTGGCCTCCGCTGACACTGTGCTGGTTCTCACCTTCACAGATTCCCTGGACCCGACCGCATGAGCCGAACACTGCAGAGACTTCCACTGCCTCTGGAGGACCGAAGAGGACCCTGGAATCTGATCACAGGTCAAACACTGAACACTAGCTATAGTTATAGAGTATATACCGTCATATTGGGGTGATATAAACACACCCAGTCCTTTTTTTTTTTCAATTTAACAACATAAAAACGGTGGAGCAATTGGAGCGGTTTTGAGACCGACCACAACTTGACGTAGGAGTGTGGTCCCCCCGCCCACTGAATTGATCGACAGCTGCGTATTAACATGTCTCCGTAGTAACGTGTATAATCATATCAACAAGACAGGACGTGCGCAAAGCAACTGGGGATAAAAGATCTGTTCTGCTCTCTGTGAGCATCAATCATCATCAAATGTGATCAAGAGTGAGATTTACAAGCTTAAAATGTTTTAAAACATAGCATGATAATGAATTACAGGCATTTACTTCAGCTTTACTTCATCACCACAGCCGCGTGTCAGAACAATAATAAAAGACGCTTCAATCCCGGTTTGTGGACGTTAAATCAGGTTTATTTTGTACATTAACATAACAGATATCCATACAGCAGCGGATATTAACCTGTATCCTGTCACATTTGCTGTGCAAAAACAGTGTAAAGCTAAACGCGCACGCTGTCTGTGTGTGTGTATTTGTGTGTGCGTGAACTTTGTAATGAAATCGTGTGACTCATCGTTGCAACTCCACAACAAATGCATCAAATACTCATTGGTAAAGGTCTTACAGTAGTATGTCTCACAAACGTTACGTGAGATCTGCTTCCTTTATGTCTGTCTGTTGTCTGAACCATCTGAGGGAGGAGATTAAGGCATGCTGACAGGCACGTGGAAACGGTGTGCGTGAAGGACTAGCCTTAAAGGCGCAGTTCACAAAACCGCTACCTGATGCTCAGAGCTACAAAATAGAAACTTATGACAGGTATAAGTAAAAATCTGATGGGTGTTTTGAGCTGAAACTTTACAGACACATTCTGGGGACACAAAATACTTATATTAAATCTGGAAAAAGGGGTAAAATAGGTGCCCTTTAAAGTGTAAGCATGTCAGGAATACTTCCATACCTGTTGACACCAGAGTTTATGGCAGATCTGAATGTATGCCAGGACCATCAAACACAATGGAGCGAAATAAGTGACGATGAAGAAGCAGGTGTGGTAGACTTTAGGATAGATTTCATCTGCAGAAGAGAGAAACAAGCGGTGATATCAGTCAGCTGAATGTGAAAATTAAAAGTAATCCCAGAAGAGAGTCATAGATTATATTTTAGCACAGGAGATGGGTGATGTTGACCAATTTGGCATCGTACAATGTCTAATGTGAAACATCGTAATGGACGATGGCATGGTCATCGTAGGTGGAGGTGGTTGTTGGTAAATATCAATTAATTCATAATGAATTAATTAATTGCAGCCTACTGTTTTCACTACCTGACCCACATGGTCTTTCCTTTACCCATAACCAAACCATAAATAAATAAAGATACACACAAATTATCACCTGTCAATCACTTTTTTCCGCGGGACTCTGGCATGAATAGGTGGAGTGATCTGTGTCGGTATAATGACTTTAACCCACAGATAGTGGAGGAGACGAGAGTTCGTTTGGAGTTCACTGTAATTTGTATTGTGATTGATAATAACTTCCTTATTTTATTATTATTATGAGGAAATAATATCAAGTAAAGATGCTAGGGCTCGACTGTTTTGGTTGTATATGCGCCTGAAATTTGATGCAACCTAAAATAAATTTGGAAGCATTTGTGCAAGTGCATACATTGTTGCTGTGCGACCTGTTTTCACTGCAAAATCCTCACCACGTGCGCAAATTAAAAGACATTTATGCAGAATTACACCTAATAACACCAAACGCAGCGCTCAGGAACAGATTAAAACAGTTGTGATGTGAACTTGCTGAAGTAAAAACAGTCTGCAATGCTTGCCCCGCCTTTGTGCTCTTCTTATTGGCCCACTGCTCTAGAACTGAACTCGAATGGATTGGTTATTATCAGCTGTCAATCACTCAGTCAATGCCTTCTGCCATCAGATGACAGGAGCTACAACCACGAAAATGTGAAGCGCTGAAGATGAGGGAATGAAAACAACACTGACAGATTTAGTGTTAGAAAGCACCTAAAGTCACTAATAATGGCACATCTTATTAGAGATCATGTGGTGAATGTTAATCCACCACTTACACTTACACTAAAAGACTTCCAGTGGCTTCAAGTCCGCTGTGAAAATAACTAAAGCCATTCACTGTAAAGACTGTGAGACGGGGTTTGCAGGCAACAGCGTTTGTCACTGAATCTGCACATTTTAAGCATGAGAGGCACTATTTAATCCTTCATTAAAACTTCACGATGCTGTCAGCCATGCAAGCGGCAGCTATATGTAAAATTTAACACAGCTCATGAAAAAAAAAACGTTATTGCTATTAAACTGACATGCAAATATTAAGCTATATATCAATATACATGTGGGGCGGGGCGATGGATCGAGATGCCGGCTCAGCATTGTGAAGTTTATCGACCATCGGCAATGGACGATGGCATCATCTATTGGCACAACCCTAGAAGAAATGCTTTTGACCAATCCATTATTTCGACTTGACCCTTCATTATATAAATGAATTGTACCAGTCTCAGATATTACTGAATATTTTCATTTTCATTCTTATGATTTATACGCCTTCCACAAAATGATATCATATCTAATAACACCCGTTGCTTAAATATATGAAAGCACAGTCATTTCATCTTACACAGACATATACACACACACACACACACACACATATATATATATATATATATATATATATATATATAATTTTTTTCTGTATATGAATTACATGAATGTCAATCTCAGCCACAGAGAAGAGATTTTGATCATGTTCCTTTATAATAAGGGAATATTTTATTAACTTATATTAAATATAGCTGCTGGATACCTGGTCATATGGGATTCATAGGAAACGAACATGCAGATAAAGCAGCTAAGGATACTCTATTGTTGGAGACAACTATTATACAGTTGGAGATAACAGAATGTGAAATTCCTGTGTCTGATATTAAACCTGTTTTAAATCTGTATATTAATGAGAAATGGCAAATGGAACGGGACGAATGTAGGAATAACAAAGTGAATCCATTTGTAAATGAAAGAAACTATTAGCATTTCGAAAATAGGCATGACCAGGTTGTACATACCCCGGACACTCAAGACTTACACACGCATATTTATTGAAAAAGGAAGAAAAACCTCTGTGTGACTTGTGTAAGAATATTTTGACGATAAAACATAATTTAATAGAATGTGTATTTTTAAATGATGTTAGAGGACGTTTTTATTCGGGAAATATTTAAAGTGAAATGTTTGAAAATAAATGATAAACTAAATTGGCCGTAGTGTATGAGTGTGTGTGTGTGTGTGTGTGTGTGTGTGTGTGTGTGTGTGTGTGAATGACAGAGTGTATGGGTGTTTCCCAGTACTGGCTAGCGGCTGGAAGGGCATCTGCCGAAATAGTTGGCGGTTCATTTCGCTGTGGCGACCCCTGAAATAGAGACTAAGCTGAAGGAAAAGGAAAGAATGATTACATCATTGGGAAGTCCCCATAAAGATAGCCATACAAATGTTTGTGTATGTGTGTGTGTGTTCTGTGAACGTTTGGAGTGAAATGTGAGTGAGTAAATGATGATTTCACAGAGTTTCATCTCAAAATGTTGCATAAACAATCTTTCATAAACTTAATTTTATACCATAGCATTATACATAATCAGCAGTAAAGCAGTGAAAATGAAGGCTTAAAACTCAAGGGAAGGTGTGATTTTGCAGGAAATCTTGAGAGATGGGACCCTAACCTGTTTTTTTAATGTCATCATATTTTCTAATTTCCATAAAAAGCTGCAAATGAGAACTCATGATAACAAAGCGTAATTTAATGAAGACAGACATGTGCTTTGAAGCATCTCTCCATTGTCAGAGACGCCTGTTGAGATTATTTCTGAAAATGGAAAATATTGCTGAGTTTAACACATGAACTCTTATTTCTGCTGTCTGCATGAAGGCAGTAACAGTTAAGTGCACTTATTATCAGTCTTCCCACTTGATCAAACATCCCATGGAGAGTGACAAATACAGTTGAAGTCAGAATTACCCGCCCTCCTGAATATATTTTCCCCCAATTTCTGTTTAACGGGGAGATTTTTTCAACACATTTCTAAACATAATAGCTTTAATAACTCTTTTTTTTTATCTTTGCCATGATGACAGCACATAATATTAAAAAATGAAATGAAATGAAAGCTGCTAGGAAATGCACTTGCCACTTTACACGCATGGACATTACATTGCATTACTTTCTAGCCAGCATTTTATTTACTTTTAATTTTAAAAGCTGCTAGAAAACGCCACTTTATACGCACATAATACGCCCTTCTAGTATTGTACTTTTACTCCTTTTATAACAAATTATTTTTGTAATTTTACCTTTTTTATCTCGTTATTATTGTTGTTGTTTTAGATAAATAGGACTGCACTGAAGAGAAGGGCAAACGTAAATTTCGTATAACATTTTATTTTGTACAATGACAACAAAGATTCTGATTCTGGAAGATGTTTTGATGGGATTTAATAGCGCACGCCAAATTAAATTTTGAAAATCAAATTTTGTGATCAGTGTTGCCAGATATAGCTGACTGATTCCAGCCAAAAGCTCTAAAACCCGCCAAAATGCAAATTTAAAACCGGCCATTCTGGCAACACTGTTCGTGATGTGTGCATGTGTATGTGCGCGGTCCTTTACTGACAGCCTTATGTGTGCATCTTGTCGCAAAGTGCAGTGAAAAGTCCTACATGACGGTAATAGTTTGATTGTCGTTTTCAATAATGCTACTAATATCTGCATACTCCACATGTCTAGTGCTATTTTGGGATTTCCGCCTGGATTTTGCCTACCCACATTTAAAAGCTTCCCAAATCCACATGCAGAGGTGTAAATGCAAAAATTTGGTATCATTTTAAAGAAAACCCTTTGAATTTTCATAAAACACATTTGAAAGTATTTAAAGTGAAGTTTATTTATAAACTAATTTGGAGAGGATCACGTGCTTATGATTGCTTGCATCCGGCCCCGAATTATTTAATTCATGATTCACCAATCAGACGATTCCTAAGCAACTATAAATACCCTAGGTTCCAAATCACAGCTATCTTCATTTTGAAGAATCCCCCCTTCCACCCCTACTCTTCCTCCTTTCCTAGATGGGTGGCACGATGGCCCAGTGGTTACCACTGTTGTCTCACAGCAAGAACGTCACTGGTTCTAGTCTTTACCAAGCCAGCCAACGTTTCTGTGTGGAGTTTATATGTTCTCCCCGTGTTCACGTGGGTTTCCTCCGGGTTCCCCGGTTTCCTCCCACCATCCGAAAACATGCAACTTAAGTTAATGGACTAATCTAAATTGGCAGCATAGACATGCTCCTAGTAAGAAGTTATATCTTATAAGCAATCACTATCTGTTCATTAGCTACTACAGCAGGGGAGTTCTCGAGATCTACCTGAGCTCAAACTCCCCTCTCGCCTTGCAAACGGGAGGGAGCCCCGGGCTCGAGGATCTTATGAGCTCAGGGCTCTGTCCTGGGACAGCATGCCAAACAAGCTTTATAATCAATCATCAGCTAAGTGTGAACTCTTGAAATAACTGTATATGTTGTCTGTGTTATAATAAACACCTAAAAAAAGAGGCGCTTTTTGTATTTTTTTTGTTATAAACTCAAATTTGCAAGTGTAGTTTTTAGGTTTTGTGTGGTCTGTGTTGCTGTAAATGATTTTGGTGGTTCCTGCACATGTGTGTAATCAGAGGAAAAAAGATAAATGTCTCTACCATAATCTATGCAAAAGTTATTGTATTCCAACTAATGAGAGGTGCTATACCATTTTTTATGTATTTTCCGCCTACCAAATTTTGAAAGCCTTCCATATCCAAATGCATTGCTATAAATGAAAAATTCCAGTGTAATTGAATAGAAAACCCTTTGAATTTACATAAGAAACTGCTGAAAGTAATAAATACTTTTTGATATGTTTTCTGTTTTATTATGAACCACTTCAACATTGGGCACATTTTTTTTCTAAAATGCTTTTTTGAAAGGGTGTAGATTATCTGTTTAGAGAGTTAGACTGCTCCAGACAGTTCTGCTTGAAACCAGCAGAGAGCAGCAAACACTGGAAAAAATATTTTTATCTCTATCATGTATTCTGACAAAACTGTTGCAATTCAGTTCAATACTGGGAAAATAACTGCTTGATCATTCATATTAAATAGGACATATTTGCTCTTGCTTAGTTTTAGATGATAATAACTACAGGAACATGAGTTTACATTACTTATTTTATCTCCTTTCCATTTTAGGCATCATAACATTATATTAAAATAAGTCAATGACTATAAGATATGAAAATAAACCAATGTTCAATACCCAGCTCGGGTATC
>CAIGQZ010000276.1:6833480-6846840 GCA_903798205.1 Danio tinwini | reverse complement strand
TGCAAGTTCTCCCCGTGTTCACGTGGGTTTCCCCCGGGTCCTCCGGTTTCCTCCCACCGGTTAAAAACATGCAACCTAAGTTATTGATTAATCAACACTATAGATATGCTCAATTTATTGTACCTATATCATTAAAGAGATATACTATCTGCTCTTCAATCACCACAATAGGGGAGTTCTCGAGATCTACCTGAGCTCAATCTCCCCTCTCGCCTTGCAATGGGAGGGAGCCCCGGGCTCGAGGATCTCATGAGCTCAGGGCTCTCTCCCGGGGACAGCATGCCAAACAAGCTCATAATAAATCATCAGCTAAGTGTGAACTCTTGAAACTTAAAAAAGTGATGTACACTGTCAAAAAATTCTTACTGCCTTAAGTTTTTTGTTAAATCAAATAATCTTTTCTAGTCATCTCATCTCACATCAGTCAGACTGACTACAAAGTCAGACTTTGTTTATTACTTTAAAAAATACTTAAAAAGCTAATTAACAACCAAAAAAAGAAGTTAAAGTAACATAAACGCTTTTGTAGTGATGGCTTTTTGTCATTTTATTATTTTTTTCTGTGTAAGTAAATCCATTGCAACTTGGAACTGTTAAGTTGACTTAATTTGATTAATTATGCAACTTTCACTAACCTTTTTAAAAATAAAGTCAACTAATCGCTTTTTAGAGTCTAGTTTCATGAGTCTCACCAAATAAAACATGATGAGAAAAGTGCAAATTGTCCTGATAAGCATGAAAAGGATGATGCATATAGCAGATATTATTCATTAGGGGAGCTTATCAAGACCCACTCATGCACAGCAATCATGCAGGACTGAGTCACAATACAAACTATTAATAATGAAAGCAGATGAGGAAAAACTTCAGCTCTCCAAATGACAGGAAACAACCCAGCTGTTTATATATATATAGGGATCTAATATTTCATCTGCAATAATGACACCCAGAGCTAATCGTCGCACTTTTTACCCCAGTGAATATTTCTAAAGGGAAGTCCGCAAAAAAGCTATTCAACATAACAGACAAAAATAGCATTAAAAACCGCTTTATAATGTAATGTAATGTGTATTTATATAGCGCATTAATTGTGTGTGGCCATACACCCAAAGCGCTTCACAATCATGAGGGGGGTGTTGTCTCTCCACACCACCACCAGTGTGCAGCATCCACTTGGATGATGCAACGGCAGCCACAGGACAACGGCGCCAGTGCGTTCACCACACATTATCTACTGTGATAGACAGTGATAGGGCCAGTTTGGTGGATGGGGATGATTGGGAGGCCATGATCGTAAGGGCCGATTGAGGGACTTTGGCCAGGACACCGGGGTTATACCCCTACTCTTTACGAGAAGTGCCATGGGATTTTTAATGACCACAGAGAGTCAAGACCTCGGTTTAACATCTCATCTGAAAGACGGCGCCCACTGACAGTATAGTGTCCCCTTCACTTTTACTATGGCATTAGGACCCACACAGACCACAGGTTGAGCGCCCCCTGCTGCCCTCACTAACACCACTTCTAACAGCAACCTAATTTTCCCATGTGGTCTCCCATCCAGGTACTGACCAGGCTCAGCCCTGCTTAGCTTCAGTGAGTAACCGGTCCTGGGCTGCAGAGTGATATGGCTGTGGCTATCAGACAATTTATGACATAGGAAATATTTAAACTGTATATTTAAATATTATAACTAATTATAATAATATTATGTAAATAACAACAACAACAAACATTTAAGCTTTTGGTCTCAAACACACTCATGGACACGTTCACCAGCAGTGCCTGGGCACCCCACACTTAAGCCCGGGAACACTGACTCGGTAATACGCACGTGCCAGACCCACATGCAATTGGTGACCCCTGGGGGGACTGCGTGCTGATGGTCCTTATTTAGGTTCAAAACAACATGAAATAGAGCCCAGTCAGTGCAGACCTCTTATGATTAAATGTGTCTGTAATCTTCAGCAGCACGTGTAGCCTCTTGTTAGATAATAACTCCATCATTCCGAGTTCATAATAGTCCAAAAGATGATGATAATAGTTCAACATGGCAGTTTGTTCACGTTATTTCATGCTGTAATAATAATGTGCACCTATTTTTTTCCGGCTTCTCCTTTTGTTTTTTGGCGCGTCACTCTCTCGTTTGTCAGTTTCTGACAGGATCAGGTTTCAAAAGCACGTCAATAATCAAGTGTACATTATTATCATCAGCTCAAGAAGTTTGTTATTTCAAATACAGACGTGCGAGCGCAAGCAAGAAAGCGAAACAGCTCGCGATTCAGACTGGCTCGTAGAAAACTACGGGGCACCGGGTAAAATCTGCTCTTCTTTTTGGCTTTGTGGCTGTTTATCAAGACGATGACAAGTTTTGTTTGAGCCCAGGTCGTACAGGGCTTGTTATTATATGTATATATGATTACGCTGTAATCTCTCGGCTGTGTATTAAAACATGTGGCTGAACTTCTTTGTTTTTATTCTGGCTTGTTGCGTGAGCTTGTGACGTATCTCTGTAAACCAATAGCGTTCAGCTGCGCGTCTAGCTCCGCCTTTTGGTACCCTTTCTTGTGTTTAGTACCCTTTCGAAACGGTGCAGAAAAAGGGGTACGGTTTGGTTCGGTATGCCTTTTGACAGTGGAAACGACCATAAACGTGTACCGTACCGTACCGTACCACTCAGTGGAAACAGGCCAATAATGTAGCTCCTCCCCTTTTTAAAAAACAGCCAATAGTGCTGTGCTTTATCACCATTCTGCCAGTGAGAGCGGTTGAGATCAAGTGCATCAAATGTAAAGTGTCTTAAAGGGGGCGGGGCATGACAGACATTAGAGAGCATTTGATTGGTATAAATGAATGAGGGGACATGAATAAAATCGTTGATCCATTAAGCCGAAAGTGACAAACTATAAGCTTTACATGTTTATATCAGTTTTATATCTTCTAAACAGGACTTTTGTCACTTTTTTTAGAGCAAACTAGCTTATAGATATCCTAAAAACGAACAATACTGATACTAACATCTAAAAAACTTAATTTTAATTTCATAAGACCTTTAAACCAATCAGAAGATGACATCAGATCTGCTGATGTGTTTGCAAAAATGTTTGCTATATGCATCAGATGTTTATCCATAAAAGTCTGTCAGCAGTGCTTGGCCTAACAGTTGTATAACCAAGAACATTTACAACATTAAAAACTGGATCTTTAGATGACTCAGCGAGCGTTCAGTCAGAATACATTTCATAACTTAATGCACACGTCACCAAAACATACTTAGAAAATTTTGTTTTTCTTAGCCACACTTCCTCTAAGTCACATAAGTGCTTATTTAGAATGTTATTCGCTGAAAATCTTCCCTTCTAATGCAGCTTTTAGATTACGGCGCCGTAAGAGACGTTGCATTAGGTTTGACGTCCATCACATAAGAACATTAGGAACCAGAAAGACACAATTGGGGCTGGAAAACACATTTCCATGCATATCAGCCTATAGTGATGTGATTTCCACGCATGCAACTTCATCCCTACTTTACAAAAATGGATTCTGCACATCATGCTGATTATGTTTGGTAACAAATGCAGGCTCACACATTCACTACAGCATTTTATATGTATCTCTAGAGGAGTCCCAGAGGAGAAAAACAAGCCTTACTGTTTATTACCCAAGAACTAAACTCAAGAACTAGACATTGATTAACTGAATATGCAATTCATTTAATGGAGAATGCAATAAAATAGTACTTTATATTTTTTTTAAGTGCAAAATTGGTTGATACAGTGAGGGAAATAAGTATTCAACACATCACCATTTTTCTCAGAAAACATATTTCTAAAGGTGCTGTTGACTTTAAATTTTCACCAGATGTTGGTAAGCGGCAACCTCCCAGTCTCCCTAAAGAAGCCAATACGGAAGTAACTGAAACTGCAATTCATCGAAATTCCGCTAGTCCTGGCTCCATATGAAGCAAATTTCCATTGAGCCCACTGTTAAAATGGCCAACTTTACTGCAGAAAAAAAGGATTTACAGCCTGGTACAAAGAACGATTTTGGTTCATATAGCTAATATTACCCTTTGTGACAACTGTGAGGGAGGCAAATTTTTTAGAGCTCATCTGTTTCCTTTATATTAGGTTATATCAAGTTTGCATAATTAAAGGCGTGACCACTTGAGTGACAGCTATAGCTCTTACTGGTCGCCGTCACTTCACCTCAGCTGATTCTGACTGATTATCCCCTGAACTCTGCATATTCATAGTATTTTTCTTTTGTTTTATGTGGCTTTACATAGTCAGTTGCCTTTTGGAATTATTTCTTACAATTATCAGATGATATGGCATGCTGTGTGCACTTAATTGTGCTCACAAACCATTCACACGGCCTCTGTTTCCTAGGTGAGTGAAATTAAATACTTATATACCGTCTCTATAAATCTATTTGTTTTACTTAAGATCATTTATCATTTAAAATGTTCTTTAGACCAGTAATGCACTCCAGAATCTGACAGATTGATTAGCTGTAGGCTCTAGAACAGTCGTCTGAAGTGTTAAACAGTGTTATGCCTGGATTTCATCAATAGCCTTGCTAACACAGACTATATCTGAAGTGTTTGGAAGTAAGTTGTGTTTTCCTTCTGTTGAAAAACGTCATAAGACCAATGTTTAGTGGCTCAGTGTATTACAACAGTTTTTTTTAAAGACTAAACACTTTATTGATATAGTGAACAACCAAGCACATGTGGTCAGAACACAAACGAAGTATGAAACGTTTCTCCAATAGAAAAGCCTGTCTAAGTAAAATGCCAGCATGCGTCAGTAGCTCCGCTCATGCTCCGCCTCTTTGCCCTTGTATGGTATGTCCCGGTTGGTGCGATGATGCACAAACAAAATGTTGACGGTTAGCCACGCCTACTGGTAGCTTCTTTTGGGTTCTTCATAAACCTTTGGGTGACGTCACGGATACTACGTCCATATCTTTTACAGTCTATAGCAACAACCAAAGAAATCCATATATGCAAAGAAAACTAATCTAATTAGTTTACAAATGAAGCAATGCATGTGACTTTGTTATATGAGAGGCATCTTTAAGCTGCCAGCACCAAAAAAACTTTTGTATATAAAGTATTAAATACGTTTCAGTCAGTGGTGTAGTCCTAAAAAAAAGTGGTGTACTACTACCCACCCAACACAAATTTTAAAAGTAGGAAAAGAAATGACGAAACTAATATATATATATATATTTTTTTTTTACATAAGTTACCTGTAACTATTGAAAGAAAAAACTAAAACTAAGGAAGTTAATGATTACAGGTGTCCAGCTTTCTTCAAAATATCTTCTTTTGTGTTAAACAAAATAATAAAAAAAAACGTCAAACCGGTTCGGAACAAGTAAAGGTTGAGTAAAGGATGACAATTTAACTTTTTTTGAATGAACTATCCATTAAAAAGGCGGAAAAAAAATGTTAATTGTTTTATAATCATAGTTAATTGATAATAAATGTTCGTAAAGAGTTGCATTTTTGTTGGAGGAACAGCTGTGATGATGAGGGGAGCGCCGAGGAAACAGTAGATGGGGAAACCCGATTGGTACATGTGATACAAGTGTTTCTAAAGCAAAGAACTGCAAATATGCAGATAGTATAACAATCTATAGATAAACACACCTTCTGCTCTCACTCTGCAAAGCTGTGGTTTGCTGATTAAACGAAAAACGAGTTGAAAACGGAGGAGCGGAAGTCTGCCGCCGTTTTCATATCAAATTTAAAGGGGACTGAGGTGATCATTTAGTAGTGGACAGTTCATGAGGAAATCGCAAAACATTTAGAGGCACTGAATAGAAATATAGGGGGCTAAAGCGATGCCCATGCTTTTTAAACATAATTTTATCTCAGTGTTTCAGCGAGATATCATTTAGTTGACTTGTCGTCGTTATCGAAAAGCTCCCGAAATTTTCTCCCAGCTGCTGCTGTCGTCAGGGGGCGGGGAATGGAGGAAATTAAACAAAAATGCACTGATTGCAACAAATAAGATCCAAGTAAAAAAACAACAACATTTGGTATACAATTAAAGGGGACGCGAATACCCGTAAATTAGGGAAGTCTAATCAGGAAAACAAGTGAGTATACCGAGGGTATACACAAGTATTGATCCTTAGAAGTCGTAATATCCAAACAGCTCATGGAAAAAAGTAGGTATACTGAGTATACGTGCGTATAGCCCGACTACACCACTGGTTTCAGTAGTTCAATACTTTCTCCTCTTGTCATTTCATTGTTATTACACTGAACTCATGGGGTTTTTACCAAAATCTGCTTCAATTCCATGTCTACAGCTCCTTTAGAAATATTATTAACCAGGAAAAAACATGACAGTGTTTCCCCACTGTATATCGGTTAACCCAATGAGATTGTGAAGCAGTTTGTTAAGTTTGGATGTTTTGTATACATTTGTATGATACATTTGCTCAGGTTTGGGGGTGGGGTTTGATGCCACACCCCTTTTTAAAAATAGCATATTTTCATTTGACTGAACTAGTATAAATTTGTACAAGTTAGCCACTAAACTAGGAAAATGTAAAATAGCTTTGTTTCGTCATGAGATCAGGCTGGTTGACCAATATGTTGGACACTCATTTATTCACTCATTTGGCTTAGTCTCTATTTCAGAGGTCGCCACAGCGGAATGAACCACCAACTATTCCAGCATATGTTTTACACAGCGGATGCCTTTCCAGCTGCAACCTGGAAACACCCATACACACTCATTCACATACACTCATACACTTTGGTCGATTTAGTTCACCAAATTCACCTATAGTGCATGTGTTTGGACTGTGGGGGAAACCAGAGCACCTGGAGGAAAACCACGCCAACAAGCAAACTCCACACAGAAACGCCAACTGAGCCAGCAACCTTCTTGCTGTGAGGCCACAGTACTAACCACTGAGCAACCGTGCCACCCCTATGTTGAAGACTGAAAGGTCTAAATTATACATAATATATGCTGCAAAAAATGCTTTTCTTACTTAGAGTTTGTCTTGTTTTTATTACAAATATCTAAAAAATAAAATCCTTAAATCAAGAAAAAAACAAGTAATCTTATTTCCGCTTTGATGTAAGATTATTTTTCTCACCCCATTGGCAGGTTATTTTGCTTGTTTTAAGGAAAAACTCACTTCATTTTGACTCATTATTTGTAAAAACAAGACTATGTTTTTTGCTTGTCTAGAAAAGGCTTCTCAGTTTAAGAATTTTTAGATTTTTGCACTAGAAACAAGACAAAAACTCTAAGCAAAAAAAAAAAAGCTTATTTTTTTGCAGTGTCTGTCATTTATCCTAGCAATTACAGTGCTACCAGCTCAATTAATTGATTTGTGTGTGCATTCGGAGACTGGTAAAACTACTCTCTTTACTCACACAGAAAAAAACTCTGGTCTGTAAAAACCAGGGGCTTTGCTAGACATAAAGCTTTACTGGTGCACGCCCAGAGCATGCCCCCCCCCCATCAATTATTATTATTATACAATTAGTATTCTAAATAATTAATCCTAAATGTAACTGGAAAATAATGTAAAGGCACAACTGGAGTGATATGCTAAGATCATTTAAAAAAATATTTTGCATGAATAAAAATTTAATTTGAATGAAATTCTATAGACAATTATATAATACAAAAAAGAAGTTTAATTCTCTTTTTGTCTTAGACTTGACACATGGCAGAGAATTAGGTTTTTTAAAGTTTTACCTCCCTGACTGCATCCCTCCTTTGTGCTTCATGCAAAAAAAAAAATCTATCAGGAGGCATGCTTAGTATGATCACCATCATATTGTTTAAACTTTAGTTTTGTTGACTTGCAAAGCTCACTGCGTGCCATCACCTCCACATAAAAGACTGTTAATGCTACAATGCATAAGCAATGGGTATTTTTTTCGGCATGCATGTTACCAACCAAGTGCAGCGCGTCAGGGTCCAGCAGGAGCGGTGTGTGAGACACGTGGTTTTCTGCGCACATGCAGAGATGCGTCAGTTTGCTTTTTGATTAAACTACACTGCTTTCACTAGCGTTGGTTTGGTTGCACATAGACAATAACGTCTTTATTCCTTGATTTCCCCTCTTAATACATACACTTATAAAGTAAATAATATCTCAAAGCATTTACTGGGGCACTGGAGATTTTTCGTCTGAGGTCAAGGATTATTGTTTGTAAAGGTTTTTATCAGGCACCTGCCCCAGTAAATTGGGTCTAGCGACGCCCCTGGTAAAAACCTTCACAAACAATAATCCTTAACCTCAGGTGAAACGTATAATGCTGGTAAATACAGTATATGCGCTGAATAGCCGTTTTGACCAAATGACACAATTAGGATTAAAGCCTAAAATGGGCAGTTTCAGAGAGTTATAAAACATTATTTGTGTATTATTTTGAGCTAAAACTTCATACACACTAGGTACACACTCACATACACAGACTTATTTTGCATTTTGTCAAAAAAAGGGGCATAATAGGTCCCATCTAAAAAGTGTTAGCACAATAAAATGACAAAAGACAATTAAGAAATAGTAGCTTTTAAATTAACACAATTTGTTTTTACCTCAGAATTTTAAGCTTATATTTGAGTTCTGAGAGAGGAAATCCGGCCTGATTTCACAAGGAAATGTAACTATTTTACGTTTTGTTAGTTTAGTGGTTAATTCGAGTTCGTACGAGTTCAGTCGTGGGAAAATGTACGATTTTAAAAAGGAGGTGTGGCCTTAAACTTAACTGTCAATGGGGGTTAAGCAAATCATACAAAATTTTACAAATGAGATCGTACAAATTCATACAATGTAAAAAATTATATGATCAATTAAGCTGCAATAACACTGCGCTTTTCTCCCCATGGACTTCTATTCATAACTACACGAATGCGTCAGACAGGAAACGCAAGCTCATGCGACAAGTTTCGCAGTTCGCTGCAAGTCTGACCTGCTAAATTGCATCACATGACTGAGTGAGACCAATCGAGGATCAAAACATGACCTCTCTGTAGAGAAATTAAAAATATGGACCAATCGCTCGCTTTTTTTATGTCTAATCATCGTGTTTAATCCCGCCTGTTTCCGCAGCACCATACTACAGAATTTTGCAAGCTCAAAGTGTGCCCGCAGCTTTAGTTCTGACGTGTTTTTAGGTCATTGTAACTTATTAAACTAAGTTAATCATGTTCTAACTCATTTTTCTAAGATATGCAAGTTGTTTTAAGACAGTTTAACATAATATAAGTTCAGAGGACTTATAATAATAATGTGATTCAGTTTAAAAATTTAAGGCAACCAGTGTACGAATTAGCCACTAAATCAAAAAGTTCGAATTGACGAATTGATTTATTTTTCTTTTTTAAATATTTCCCAAATTATGTTCGACAGAGCAAGGACATTTTTACAGTAAGTCTGATACTATTTTTTCTATTTTATTTGTTTTGTTTCAGAACAAAAGCAGTTTTTAATTTTTTAAAACCTATTTTAAGGTCAATATTATTAGCCCCTTTAAGCTATATTTTTTCGATAGTCTTCAGAATAAACCATCATTATACAATAACTTACCTAATTACCCTAACCTGCCTAGTTAACCTAATTAACCTAGTTAAGCCTTTAAATATCACTTTAAGCTGTATAGAAGTGGTATTATTAAATATTATTTACTGTCATCATGACAAAGATAAAATAAATCAGTTATTAGACATGAGTTATTAAAACTATTATGATGAGAATTTTTGTTTCTCTCCGTTAAACAGAAATTGGGGAAAAAATAAACAGGTGGGCTAATAATTCTGACTTTACCTGTATATATATTCATTCATTCATTCATGTTCTTTTCGACTTAGTCTCTTTATTAATCTGGGGTCGCCACATGAACCGCCAACTTATCCAGCATATGTTTTATGCAGCGGATGCCCTTCCAGCCACAACCCATCTCTGGGAAACATCCACACACACTCATTCACACTCATACACTACAGACAATTTAGCCTACCCAATTCACCTGTACCGCATGTCTTTGGACTGTGAGGGTAACGGGAACACCCGGAGGAAACCCATGCGAACGCAGGGAGAACATGCAAACTCCACATAGAAACGGCAACTGACCCAGCCGAGGCTCAAACCAGCGACCTTCTTGCTGTGAGGCGACAGCACTACCTACTGCACCACTGCGTCGCCCTGTAAATATATATTGAAATTGAGACTTTTTTCTTAGATTTAAGAAATGCCAGAATTGTAAGATATAAACACAGATTTGAGATAAAGACGTTATCTAAGTTGCAACTATCCTGACCATTTCTGTAAAAGTCTTGCATCACAATTACACTCACTGTCTTAACACAGGAAAAATACAAATAAAACCTGTAGAAGGTACCACTTTTGGACAGACAGTTCTGGTGAAGAGAAACAATTACTAATTATTTTATGTCTCTCTCTATATATATATACTGTATAGCCTACACAACTCATTTAGACATCAAAAATAAATAAAAGCTCATTTATTTTAAGAACTGCTAAGGTAAACGTTATTAGTCCCCTTAGGATATTTTTTTTCCATTTGTCTACAGAACAAAGCACTGTTGGTTAATGACTTGCCTAATCAGCTTGCCTTTTTAACCTAATTAACTTAGTTAAGCTTTGAAATTGCACTTTAAGCTAAATGAATACTAGAATCTTGCAAAATCACTAATGAAATAGCATGCACTGTCATCATGGCAAAGACAAATGAATTAAGTTATTAAAGCGACTGTGTTAAAATGTGTTGAAAGACATTCTCTGTTAATGAGGATCAGAAAAAAAATAACATGTTTTTTTTTTATGCCATATATTGATTTAAAGTGTATCATTTCCAAGCCTTCCATAATCTTTCTGTATTTGTATGACAGTGGAAAACTCACTGGTGAAATACACTCACCGGCCACTTTATTAGGTACACCTGTCCAACTGCTCGTTAACGCAAATTTCTAATCAGCCAATCACATGGCAGCAACTCAATGCATTTAGGCATGTAGACATGGTCAAGACGATCTGCTGCAGTTCAAACCAAGCATCAGAATGGGGAAGAAAGGGGATTTAAGTGACTTTAAACATGGCATGATTGTTGGAGCCAGACGGGCTGGTCTGAGTATTTCAGAAACTGCTAATCTACTGGGATTTTCACGCACAACCATCTTTACAGAGAATGGTCTGAAAAAGAGAAAATATCTAGTGAGCAGCAGTTCTGTGGGCGCAAATGCCTTGTTGATGCCAGAGGTCAGAGGAGAATGGCCAGACTGGTTCCACCGGCTTCAACAGTAACTTAAATAAGCACTCATTACAACCGAGGTCTGCAGAAGAGCATCTCTGAACACACAACACGTCCAACCTTGAGGCAGATGTGCTACAGCAGCAGAAGACCACACCGGGTGCCTCTCCTGTCAGCTAAGAACAAGAAACTGAGGCTTCAATTGGCACAGGCTCACCAAAATTGGACAATAGAAGATGAATAAATGTTGCCTGGTCTGATGAGTCTCCATTTCTGCTGCCACATTCGGATGGTCAGCTCAGAATTTGGTGTCAACAACATTAAAGCATGACTCCATCCAGCCTTGTATCAACGGTTCAGGCTGGTGGTGGTGGTGTAATGGTGTGGGGGATATTTTCTTGGCACACTTTGAGTCCATTAGTACCCATTGAGCATTGTGTCAACGCCACAGCCCACCTGAGTATTGTTGCTGACCATCTCCATCCCTTTATGACCACAGTGTCTTCATCTTCTGATGGCTACTCCCAGCAGAATAACGCACCATGTCATAAAGCGCAAATCATCTCAGACTGGTTTCTTGAACATGACAATGAGTTCACTGTACTCAAATGGCCTCCACATTCACCTTTGGGATGTGGTAGAACGGGAGATTGGCATCATGGATGTGCAGCCGACAAATCTGCAGCAACTGCGTGATGCTATCATGTCAATGTGGAGTAAAATCTCTGAGGAATATTTCCAGTACCTTGTTGAATCTGTGTCACGAAGGATTAAAGCAGTTCTGAAGGCAAATAAGGGTCCAACCCGGTACCAGTAAGGTGTACCTAATAAAGTGGCCAGTGAGTGTATATTGTAATTCAATTTTATTGAAAAAACTATATATTTTTTTACCTGCAGCTTTAAAGAGAATTGCACAAAAAATACTCAAGAATTTTAAGTCAAGCAACGCAGTATTTAAAGGATCCATGGTTAATATACACAAATGTGCAAATCTGTTTTCTCAGACTTAAGTATGGGGTTGTTATATCAGCTAAATAAATGCCAATGTCAAAAGAAAAGTGATTCTGAAGCCCTAAAGCACAGCATTTTATTCAAAAGTCTTTCTTATACAGAATTCTATAAATCCATCACAATTGTGTTATAAAAAAAGCTATGCAGCACTTGATTTGATTTACAAGAAAACACTTCAAAAAGAGAGAGAAAGATTAAATGTCAAAGAAGAAACTCAGAGGCTTGACGTTTGTTAATGTAGCAGACTCATTCGTGCGCCTGCATGTGTGTAGACGATCTGAAATTGTCATTGAAATGAACAGGCATCAAAAACAATGCAAATGTGAATACATCGTGACTTCAAAATTCAGTAGCAACGTTAATGACTATCCAAATCCACTATAGAGAGCATAGTCATTGCTACTAATGAATTTAAAATCCACGATGCCCGATTTTACTCTATACATCATGTTAAATCTCATTTACACGGTTCCCTCCAAGCAAACAGTTCTTTAAATAAAGGATTTGTTTCTTAGAATTGTTTTAATAATCTATAGAGCACTATTTCCACTATTAGGAGCATTATGTGCATTGGAAATAAGTGGTATGTTGTAAAAGTGTATGTTGTATTTGGGACCGATATATGCCAAAAACCATGGCTATTTTTGAAGAGAGCAATGCTGCAGGTTTGTAAGCAGAATTTATAGTTCATGCAATTAACGAATTACCAGATGTGATGGGGAGACCTGTAGATCGTTCAATAAAACGTGAAAGCGCTAAAGAGATGGTTATGTGAGTTACGCGCGCGCGTCAAAACTTACCCAATGTGTTTCCGACCAGAGACACGAGGAACACGAGTATATATCCAGCTATGAGCACCCATTCGTATTGTTTGGGATGCAGGTATTCCCTCCAGATGTACTTGAGGAGCTCGTCGTCTTCGTTTTCCGCGTGGGAATGCGAGGTTGTGTCCGCGGAGGAGTTGAGGTGCTGGGCTGAGGTGAAGCAGGAGTTGCACGCGCGCTGGACGGAGATCCCGGACATGTTTGAGCCGAAAACCCGATCCAGCATCGCGGATCCCCGACACCGAGAGACTGCTAACTGACTGAC
>CAIGQZ010000276.1:6785228-6804309 GCA_903798205.1 Danio tinwini | reverse complement strand
AATTACTCATTAAATTGTATTTTATTAATGTCTACCCCTACCCCAACTATTTCAGTAATGTAAAAACAGTAATTTGCAGAATATTGTTCATATTATTTACTAAATTACCTATTAAATTGTAATTTATTAACAGTTACTCCCACCCCAACACTAAACCGACTCCTCACAATAATGTAAAAATATGAATTATTGTTGTACAGTGTCACAAAAATGCTGCTGTACTGATGTGAGTATCTGCAGCTGTATCCCATTTAGACTTCCCCCTCCTGACTGTATGGATCTCTCAAGTGTTTCAGTGCTCATGCAATCAGAGATTCAGGAACACAAGCTTCATTCCAGGCACTGAGATTGGCTTGTGTGAGAAGTCCACTACATGTTCGCTTAGGTGCCCTAATGAGACCCCGACTGTGCACTGGACATATTGATCTTCTGAGCAGATCCTGGACAAAATGTCATGCTTCATTTAATGTCATTCACTGTACAGTATATTGCACACCACACAAAAAAAAAGCAATCAATGATCAACAATGTTTTTGACGTCACTACATCATTTTCTCATTAAATCTTCTGACCAATTAAATGCTGTCTAGTATCTGATATGCCCGCCCCCTTTAAGATGCTTCACATTTGATGCTCTTGAGCTCAAACACTCCCACTGGCAGAGCTATGATAAAACAAAACACACTGTTTTTTTAAGAGGGAGGGGCTAATACATGCCCCGCCCTTTCCTAGTCTTTTAGTGGAGATTAATTCAAACATCGAATAAAAAATGCACATTTCATAAAGCCCTGATGAGTTTTGTGATTGAGCAATGAACCTTTGTAATGTGACAGGAAAATAGGACAAATACCAGGTTTTTCCGGCCTGCCTGCTCACCCAGCGAATCACTAATAATGACAGACGAGGCTATCGATTGATTTCCTTTAAATCACGGCTGTTGAACACAGCTGCAGTTGAACTGGTGCTAAAGTTGTGATAAGATCAGGTCCATCACTTTCTGCCTCAGTCGTGTGCAGATTACTCAATTTAATTTTAATTCTAGAGCACTTTCAGACAACAACAATGGGTACCAAAGTGCTGTACATAAGTATGTAAGTAAACAGCCCAACACATTTTTAAAACAACCAAGGTTCATTGCGGAGGTCTACATTTCTGGGGACAGCGAAATACGTAACGAGGTACGTTTGCTTGCTGTTTTTGTTTTTGCAAATCCACCAGAGGCCGCTATGTACTCTTTTTAATGATCTTAGGTCCTCTTCTTGCATAAATGAGGGTTTCTGCAGGTTTCACCAAGTTAACTTTAATGCTGTGTTTACACCAGACACGGAAGAAGCGTCAAGCGTGAGTGATTTACATGTTAAGTCAATGCAAAGGCGCGAATGAACATCCTGTATGTGCTAATGGCGTGGCGCGAATGATGCGAATTGTGCGAATGGCGCGCGTGAATAGCACGATACACGTAAATGGAGCGGCGCGAATTCAGCGTGTTGCTCGTTTGACTGGCTTAACGCGCCAATCGCGTGAATCGCTCGAGTTGGACAATCTGAACTTCTGCAGACATTCACCCGGCGTTAACCAATCAGGAGCTTGATCTTGTGGGGGCGTGAATGTGATGTAGTTATTGGTGACCCGGGTAAAATCCTCCAGCCGACACCAACAACAGTTCTTTAAACTGGGCTCGGCTCAGTCAGTCACAGCTGAAAGCCTCCGTCATCCAGATTAAGTTTCTGGAGGAGTTTATGAGCTCACAGAGCTGGGTGCACCTCTGAAAGGATCTAGTGGACTCAGACACTGCTCTAAACGTATCGACGCTCTTTTTCAGCCTTCATAACAGCACATAAACACAGTTATTTTCTCAATAAAATCCATGTTAGCCATTTAGCAATGAAGCTACAGTCACCGGGCAGACAGGAGCCCTGCCCATCGCGCGAATCCGCATCTGTTCTGAAATGAATTTGACGCAGCTAATTTGACATGCGAATGGAGTAAGCTAAAATATTCACGCGGCTATTTACGTGCGAATAGCGTGATTTATCCGCGTGTTCCACATCTGGTGTGAACATAGCATAAGTCTTCTTAAGACATTTTTAAGACCATTATGAGTGAAATTTTAGACTTCACAGTTGGAAAACATTTTCACTTGCCCTATCAAAAAATTATCATAATTTAATACATTCATTCATTCATTTTCTTTTCGGCTTAGTCCCTTTATTAATTCGGGGTCGCCACAGCGGAATAAATCACCAACTTATCCAGCGCATATTTTACGCAGCGGATGCCCTTCCAGCTGCAACCCATCTCTGGGAAACATCCATACACACTCGTTCACACTCATACACTACGGATAATTTAGCCTACCCAATTCACCTGTACCACATGTCTTTTGGACTGTGGGGGAAACCAGAGCACCCGGAGGAAACCCACGTGAACGCAGGGAGAACATGCAAACTCCACACAGAAACGCCAACTGACCCAGCCAAGGTTCAAACCAGTGACCTTCTTGCTGTGAGGCGACAGCACTACCTACTGCGGCACTGAGTCGCCGCACACAATGTCATAAGATGTTAATATTAAGTTAGATTTAGGTCATGACGTCAGGTGATCAAAATTGTCTAAGGACAACTATATTTTGACGTCCAATAACCATGTCAAATGATGTTGATATTTAGTTTATTTTTAGGTTGTGTTGGAAATAGGGTTGTCACGATACTGGAATTCAGTACTGAAGTTTTATAAACGTCCATTTCATCACAAATACTGCAGAAGACCTACTAGAACCCGCATGGACCCAAGATTCTCACACAAATCAGTCAAGTTTGGTGAAGGAAAAATCATGGTTTGGGGTTAAATTCAGTGTGGGGGTGTGTGAGAGATCTGCAAAGTGAATGGCAACATCAACAGCCTGAGGTATCAAGACATTTGTGCTGCCCATTAAATCACAAACCACAGGAGAGGGACAATTCTTCAGCAGGATAGCGCTCCTTCTCATACTTCAGCCTCCACATTAAAGCGCCTGAAAGCAAAGAAGGTCAAGGTGCTCAAGGATTGGCCAGCCCAGTCACAATATATGAATATTATTGAGCATGACTGGGGTCAGATAAAAGAGGAGGCATTGAAGATGAATCCAAAGAATCTTGATGAACTCTGGGAGTCCAACAAGAACACTTTGCCATTCCAGATGACTTTATTAATAAGTGATTTGAGTCATTCAGAGATGTATGAATGCAGTCCTCCAAGCTCATGATGGAGTCAGACACAATATTCAATCTGTTTCCACTGCAGCATGACTTTATATTCTATACTGGACATTATCTCTGTTAAGTGACAAGACTTTTGTCTAAGCAAATTCAGACTTTACTGTCTTAATTAAAGAATTAAAATTCAAGGCATGGTCATATTTTATTTTGGTCAAATAAGCATACCAAATGGCAATACCAAATGATCAACTAGAAGTCAAGTTATTATTTGTTGCTCCTAAATCTGGATAGGCGACACGACTTTTGTCAGGTAGTGTATAACAGCACTTTATACTGATCTCTAAAATGGATTGGTAACCAGTGTGAGGAGACCAGCACAGGTGTAATATGCTTTCCTTATTTTGTTCCCGTTAAAAGATTACAGCAGTATCTCCCCAGCAACAGCGGCTGCCATACGCTTCTGAACAAACACAGAGCACACAATGAAAGGTTGTTGAGCAATACCGTACGCAGGTGATGTGACAGGAGTGCCAGAAAACATCTAGGTGTGCCCACGACAAGCCGGCTTTACTGCAGAAAAAACATTCTGTCTTGTGAAGAGAAGGGCCTGCTGCCGGGGCGTGGAGCAAATCCTCATTAGTTACAATTGAGAAAGCAAAGCCTGCTGTCTGAGCAATGCAGCCGTCTTTGTGTTTTGATTATGAGGGATGATTAATAATAACGAGAAGGAACATTTGCAGATGCATGTGTGCGACTGGGAACGATATCGTGAGGTTTCATTGGTGCAGAGCTGATCTTGCTTTATGGATGTGATAAGACGTGGATAAACATGAGGTGATAACATCATTTGAATAAGGATTCACCAGCATGGACCACGCCACACTTTAAGCTAGACTTTATTGTAGGGATAAAGAGGATGGTAAGGGAACAGTGGGATGAAATGGAAGGGAAGTAAGAAGATAAACAGTGAACAGGTAGGTAAGTTGATCTGGCATCCTATGATGATGCCTAGAGACTCAGAATAATATAATGTAATATTTTGGTAGAGTGATTGGACCCTCCGATTTAACCTAGGAGGGAAAAGAGAGTTATACTTAGATTGTTAATGGGAAGCAAGAAAATAGAGGGAGTGTGGGTTCGAGAGAATGAGAAGAACAGTGCTATAGGGCTTGTCTGCCTTAAGTGAGTTTTAGGGAGTAGATGATTGGTTAAGGAGGCAAAGTGAGGCGTGGTCCCACTGCCGAACCTTTGATGGATGACACAACTGAAGACAATATTGTTTCTGCTTGTTCAGACTTTTTATTCATTCATTAACTTTTCTTTTCGGCTTAGTCCCTTTATTAATCTGGGGTCGCCACAGCGGAATGAACTGCCAACTTATCTTGCATATGTTTTTACGCAGCGGATACCCTTCCAGCTGCAACCTGATTCTGGGAAAATTCATACACCACCGACAATTTAGCCTACCCAATTCACCTGTACCGAAAACGGAGCACCCGGAGGAAACCCACGCGAACGCGGGGAGAACATGCAAACTCCACACAGAATCACCAACTGACCCAGCTAAGGCTCGAACCAGTGACCTTCTTGCTGTGAGGCAAATATGTAGCCAGAGGTACGCATGGCTGCATTTTATCGTTAAAATGAACGCAACCGGGCAGGATATCACCGCCGACGGCTTCTGTTTCTTTTTTTACGCTACTAGCTGACTGCTTACCTACATGTGGACGGCTTTTCCTCTGTTACCAGTTTGCCCAGTAGCTTACCCCGTATGTCAGCGGACTTGAGACTTGAGAGGAGTTAACCGATATGACGCGGTTCGAGTCTGGCAAAGATTGCTTCCATAAACCAGGTAAAACAAAAACAATGTAAATAACAGGGTGAGAATGTGGTGAAATCTGAAAACGTAGTAAAAAATCAGGCAGCCACGACGGCTTTTATTATTCTGGATTGCTTTTGAAAACACTATCGGTTGGGTTTACGGAAGGGGGTGGGTGGGGTTATCAGTTGGTCGATTGGTCAGTCGGTTAGTTGGTCAATCAGTGAGTCAGTCAGTCAGTCAGCGACAGTGGCCTCTGGTGGATTTACTTGAGAACAGCAGGCATGAATGGCACTCGTGAGAGACATTTGAGATCTCTAAAAGCATACACAGCGGCCTCTGGTGGATTTACTTGAGAACAGCAGGCGTGAATGACACTCGTCAGAGAAATTTGAGATCTGAAAAAGCATACGCAGCGGCCCCTGGTGGATTTACTTGAGAACAGCAAGAGCTAGTTGGCTGTAGTGTATGAGTGTGTGAATATGAGAGTGTATTGGTGTTTCCTAGTACTGGGTTGCGGCTTATTCTCTATTCTGGCATTTAAAACACTGAATGAGGCAATAATCCACAAATGTAACATATATAAAGTGCATAAATATCATATATAAGTGCATAAATTGTGAAGTAACACTGTCCAGCATGGTCGCCAGCAGGAGATTGTGTCTGTCTGGATTCCTCTGAGCCCATTGAGTTTGAACAGACCCCCTAAAGCGAGCGATGCTTTGATGGGGAAAAATGCACAGTTACTTCTGGCTTTTGATTATCCATGTCTTGTGAACTGTCGTTTTATACTTGCAACCTTTAAGATCTGCCTAGGGTCAGCATGAGAGATGTTCACCGCCTGATCCAGACAGACTTTACAGGCGGTCGTGCACTGGAGGAGAAACGCTGCACCACATGACATCCCCTTTAACACTTGAAGACATCATTTTCTGTAGAGTGCACTCAAAAAATTGATGTTTGCTGTTAAACTGAGCTGAAACAACACAATTCTTGAGTTTTTAGGAGGGACAACTTAATTGGTTTATGTTCAATCCACTTAAATGTGTAAAAACTAACAAATTTACTTAATTCCAACATCTTTTGCAGTATGTTTTCACGACACGTCATCGAGTTGATATTATACCATTGAAGGCATAATTATTAGCCCTTCCACAGACATAAATCATGGTGTATATCCAGCATATCTGCCACTGACACATGTTCAGGGTCCGTATGAGATATCTAGTGTAAATATCTATGGCTTACAATAGCTTGTTGCATAGTGTACTGCAGCTAACAAGCCAAATTTTATATATACAGTATGTTTGTATGTGTAGAAAGTGCAATATTGCACTGAAGAATATTTTTTTAAGTGCATTATATTATGTGAAATATGCCTTGTAATAATTTGTTTTCATATTGAGTCTCTATGAATTTCATTCATTCATTTTCCTTTGGCTTAGTCCCTTTATTAATCACCACAGAGGAATGAACCGCCAATTCAATTTATTCAAGTCACTTATAGTGCATGTGTTTGTATTGTGGGGGAAACCAGAGCACCCGGAGGAAACCCACTCCAACATGGGGAGAACATGCAAACTCCACACAGAAATGCCAACTGACCCAGCCGGGACTCAAACCAGTGACCTTCTTGCTGTGAGGCAACATCGCTAACCACTGAGACACCGTGTCGCCCCTAATTTGATTTTAATTTATTTTAATTGTTTTATTGTGTATATGTAAACCACTTTTATGTTAAATTGTTTACAGTAACATGTTATAATAGTAGATAATAATAATAATAATGATAATAATAATAATAATAATAATAATAATAATAATAATAATAATAACAATAATAATAAAATACCATGCTTTATTTTTTTATGATTACTCTTATTTTGGTAAAATAATTAACATTTTGCATATTCAACAGGGTGGTTATAAACTTTTGACTTCAACTGTACACACACACACGGCTCTATTTTAATGATCTAGGCGCAAAGTCTAAAGTGCATGGCGCAAAAGCATTAAGGTCATGTCCGAATCTACTTATGCTACTTTAAGAACGGAAAAATACTCTCTGCGCCACGGCACATGTTCTAACAGGGTTGAGCTTATTCTCTTAATGAGTTCTGGGTGTGTTTTGAAAATAAACCAATCAGTCTCATCTCACATTCCCTTTAAGAGTTAGTTGCGTCGCACCATGACGCATTTGCTATTTACATGGCGACTTTGTAAGTGTAAAAATTGATTGCTTCAAAACATTTAATAAAACAGTTAAACAGAGCATCTGCAAGGATTAAGAAAGAGCCTCCTCCATTTGGACTTTACTTTCACTTTCTCTCTTTCGTGGATAAGGAAACGTGTTGGACGCACTCACTGAAGACATCCATTAGCCTATACATCATTAATTTTGCTTGTTAAGTGCAAATAATTGTTTCAAAACTATTTCAAAATTCAGTTCTGATTTACAGCAAACAAATAAATGAGCAATAATAACGAAGTGTGGTCAAAAATACACATGCTGTGCCCCATATGGTCCAAAACCTGACAGGTGGACAAATCTAAGCTTGTTTTTAATGAAACAAATATAAATATGCATATAATAAATAATAATGATCATAAAAAGAATATTATACAAAAGCAAGCTGTCGTGAATAAACTGAAAAAAGCTCCTGAGGTGAAGAGAGCATGAAGGCAGTGGTTTTTATATTTATGTAGAACAAAAAATGGTAATATTTTAATCTTTTTTTTTTTTTTTTATTTGTAAAGATATTTGTGTATTGCTGTACATCCTGTGTGTTTTAAGCACTGGACTTTAGACCTCCTCTTAGCTGGTCAATTGCACAGTCTATTTTAGTTCCTCAAAATAGCAACATGCCAGCAATGTGCCTTAACACACCTGTATTTTAGACCAGAATACCCATGAGTCCACAAAGTGGTGCAAATGAATTTTCTATTTAAACAACATGGCTGGCGGAAGACGGGGAAAATCAAGGTTGCGTTGGTCTGAAAATAGCAACACGTCTTGGAAACAGGTCTTGCGCCAGGTCTTGCGCACACACACACACACACACAATACATGACAATAAATGACTATTGCCTTTTAGTTGTCGTTTTAGGCAAACGGTAACAAGGAATATATTCAAATGCATCCAGATAAAGTGTGTTGTTTGTCAGAAGTTCTTGCCTCAGGACTGAGGGCAGAACAGCTCTTGACTGGAATTTGCAAAATCAACACTGACTTGTGGCTTCTACAGAAGCATATTTGATCATTTATGCAATGTAGCACAGTAGGCCTGTTTTGAAGTGTTAAACATTTTAAGCAATAAAATAAGCAATAAGCAATAAGCAACAATAGGAGACCTGTTATGCCCCTTTTTACAACATGTAAAACATCTCTCTAATGTCCCTAGGGTGTGTATGTCAAAATACCACACAAATAATGTTTTATAACTCTGTGAAACTGACCCTTTTAGGCTTTGATCCTCATTGTGCCATTTTTGTGACTGTCGCGTTAAATGCGAATGAGATTTTGCTCTTTTCAAAAGAGGGTGGAGCTACTAATGCCTGTGTGTCAGCATAGTGGCAGATTCAAAAACAACACTAACTTTATCTGTGTGAAAATGTGTGCGTCAGTGGTCCAGAATGTGTCAGTTTATGGAGACTGCTAATTTCTGCTTCATCTAAAACTCCACATTTATACTCCTCTTAGTCTATGCTGACATTATCTTCAGCGGCTGCTTCTCACTCAGGGCAATTTATGCTAATTAGTGAGAGATGGTCACCAGTGGGCGGGGCTTTCCCTCTCTGATGACATGTACAAAGGGAGAATGTCAATCAAAGTGTTTTAGTTTTTATCAAGTCTGACTATAAAAAATAGAATTAATAAATATTTACCATTAGAAGCTGGTTATATTCGCACACTGCTGACACACAACTGTGTTTAAACCCCTTATCAAAGCGATTTTTGCATAATAACAAAAAAGAAATCAATCAAACATCCAAAAATCTGAATGCATTTATAGATCTGTGCTTTTATTTATCACACAGTCCGGAGGGAACTGATTCCTCTGAAGCATGACCTTGTCAACATCTTTGTGATCTGGAAGGTTTTCGTCTTACAGATTACAACTGAAAGCATCTCCCTGGAGAAATCTCAGGTTAAGAGCTTTCTACAAGGGCATGATGATGACGATGATGAAAGGTCGTGGATCAACGCTTGTGGGCTTTGAACACACAACCTTTCAATTACTGACAAGCACTGATGCATTTCTCTAACCAGTAACTCACTGATTAACTACCACAGCACGATACATCATTGGAGAAATGAACCAAGTAGTCACTACTGCTTATTTTTTTGCATTCAAACTTTTTCCAGCACATTTCCACTCACTGTTCCTCACTGGTGGATTGATCTTTTTCATTCCCATACGGACTGTTTATTCACTATTATCATTAAAATGACAATTAGTATCACTTCACCTTAAATACTCCAGCACTTAATTCTCTGAGCACTAACAGTTCCTTTGTATAATCAGCACTTCTTGTGTGTATTGCCTCTTCTTGTTGAAGCACTGAATGCCTCCTCAACTGTAAGTTGATTTGGACAAAAGCATAATGGCTAAATGCAAGTCAGGAAAACAGGTTTTTAATAGCAGGAGTGTCTTTAATCTCAGTACATGGTATGTACTGTATATGCTTGGGCTGAAGCTGTCAATCTTCATTATTTATTTTAAAAGTAGCTGTGCTTAACAACTGGAAAAAAAAAGCATTGCTAATGATGGCGTACAGAAACCTCCACCAATAAGATTAAATCAGATCAGTTAGATTAAAATGTGCATATAGGCTACACAAGATTGAGCAAAATATGAACAAAACACTTGAAAATATGTATTTGTTTTAAAACCAATGGTTGGGTTTTAGGCTGATGTAAAAAAAAAAAAGTAGCCTTAAAATATATTGTTTTATACATTAAAGGGTCATGAAACTCGCCTCTTTCAGTTCAAGTCTACCTCAGAATGAGAGCAGAGGGAGGAGTGGGAGTGGCCGGCAGAGCAGGGGAGGAAGAGGATGGAGAACAAGTGTTAGTGGGCTCACCAGCTCAAGTCCAAAAAAAAGATTTAAATACAACACAAACAGTGAGGAGATGCGTGATTTTATAGTTCACAAAGTTAAAATGCAAAGAAATAAACAGTAAATAATTTAATGCCCTGTTACACATACAATAGGCTCTTCGTAATTTCATTAAATGTACACACATAACTATAATTTACATTCTATCATTATATACAGTGGCTGCACAGCTTAACTGGCGCTCTAGGCAAACGACGGTCGTGCCGCCCTCACTGTGTTCATGCCACCCTTCTGGGGACGAAGAGGGTTGGGGAGTGGTGTGGAGGTGTCGTGGACGAAAGTGAAGAGCGGAGGTGTGTGTTGTCGTTGACGAAAGTGTAGAGCGAGGAGGTGTGTGTTGTCACGGACAAACTTGAAGAGTGATTATTTCAATGTCGCCCCTAGCAAGATGCCGGTGTTCGTGACAACAGTCATGGACAAAAGTTTATTTGGGGTGGTGTCTCCATGCCGCCCCTTGCAAGATGTCACCCTGGGTGATCGCCAATATTGGCAATGCCTAAATCCGCCACTGATTATGTATTGTCATATCATTATGAAGATAATCATGTTTAAACACTGTAAATATAAAGGACAACTCTCTTGAATCCCAGAGTATCAATGCAAACAGTCCCAGTGGATAGCAGGGGTCCACAGCATCTCTCTTTTCCTATCTATTCCGGAGAGCTGGAGGATTTTAAACATAGGCGAACACAGCAGCATGGCGATGTGTCTGAATGGTAACTAACTTAACTGATAAAAGACAAAGTCCGCCATTCTCCAATTCTTGTACAGCTCTCCTGACAAAAAATGCTTCCTGCAAACCAACTTTCTGACAGCTGGATGTGGCCAATCATAGAAACAAACACCTTCATAACCACCTAAATACTGCGTGCCGTGTGCTGTCTCACAGCTTTGCAGGTCTGTAATCTGTCCATATGGGTCTGTCATCGGAAAGCATGTGCAGTCATGAATAATTAAGAAGCAGCATCTTCTCATAGGATAAGTAAACTTGAGTTATGAATAATAATGAGAAACCGACGGGTCATTAATAGACTAGCAGATTTGCGATACGTCACCAATTTTGATCCCGTCCCAATTATGATTTTAAACCTGGAAGACAAAATTAGTTGACAGCTAAAAATGATCCAGTTTCTCCCACAATTAAAGCTGACAGGTGCTAACGCTGTCTTAATTGATGCTCAACATTCACAAATCTTTTAAAATCTCAAAAAAGTACTCAAGGGTGTCTTGAACCTGTAACAACATATTTAGATGAATATGTTTCAATGTTTACATCATAAACGGTTCATTGCGCTGTGGCAATGCCTGATGAATAAAGTGACTAAGCCAAAGGACAATGCATGAATGAATGAATGTTAACATCATTTGAGGTTGTTGTTACCTATTGCTGCACTCTCAGAAATAAAGATATGTGAGCTGTCACTGGGATGGTACCTTTTTAAAAGGTACAGATTTGTACCTAAAAGGTTCATATTAATACCGTAAGGGTACATATTAGTATCTAAAAAGTACAGTTCCTCTTAAAGTTTGTAGGTACTAATATGTACTTTTGAGGTACCAATATGGACCCTTCAAGTACAAATGTATACCTTTTGAAAAGGTACCACCCCAGTGACAGCTCGCGTACCTTTATTTCTGAGAGTGTAGGACAAACTTGGACAAACCCAAACATTGGCTTCAAAAGTGCCATTTTAAATTAAATTTCAAGAGTTCAAACTTAGCTGGTGATTGATAATACAGCTTGTTTGGCATGCTGTCCCGGGAGAGAGCCCTGAGCTTGTAAGATCCTCGAGCCCTGGGCTCCCTCCCGTTTGCAGGGCGAGAGGGGAGTTTGAGCTCAGGTAGATATCGATAAACTCCCCCGGCTTATTCTAGCTGAATGGTGGAAATGGATGACTGAGGAGAGGTGTGCTTGCTTAGAGCTTGACTATGGTATTAATTTTGTGTGTTCAATTTACTTATGGTGCATGTTATTTGGACTGTGGGAGGAAACCAGGGAACCCGGGGAAAACCCACTTGAGCACGGTGAGAACAAGCAAAACTCCGCACAGAAATGCCGTCTGATTTAGTAGGGACTTAAACCAGAGGCATTCTTGCTTGTAAGGCAACAGTGCTAATCACTGGGCCACCGTGTCGCCCATCTAAAAAGGAGGGAAAGTAGAGGTGGGTGGGGGGGTTCTTCAAGACGAAGATATTGAGATAAGAAAACTCTGGTTATTTATAGAGTTAGGAGTTGTCTGATTGAATAATCGATCATGGGTTAATGCAGGAACAGCTGAGAAAATCATAAACACGTGATCCTCTCAAAATTTGTTTATACATAAACTTCACTAAAAAAATTTGTATTTATTCATTCATTCATTTTCTTTTTTGGCTTAGTCCCTTTATTAATCTGGGGTCACCACAGCAGAATGAACTGCCAACTTATCCAGCACATGTTTTACGCAGCGGATGCCCTTCCAGCTGCAACCCATCTCTGGAAAACATCCATACACACTCATTCACTACGGACAATTTAGCCTACCCAATTCACCTGTACTGCATATCTTTGGACTGTGGGGGAAACCAGAGCACCCGGAGGAAACCCACGCAAACGCAGGGAGAACATGCAAACTCCACATAGAAACGCCAGCTGACCCAGCCGAGGCTCGAACCAGCAACCTTCTTGCTGTGAGGCGACAGCACTACCTAGTGCACCACTGTGTCGCCTTTTAGTATTTATATTAATATTAAATTTACTTTTGGATTAAAATTCTATTAATTAAACCTCCCTCAAAAAACATAAGAGTTCATCAACTATTTTAATAGAATCCATATTATTTTCATAGGGATTAAAATATTCATAATAAAAACAAACAAACAAACATTTTATAAAAGAGTTGTACAGATTAAATAGTACGCAATGAAAAAAATGGCTGTTGTAACCCAGCATTGGGTCAAATATGGACAAATACAGCCAATTTAGTTTATTTAATTCACCTATAGCGTATGTGTTTGGACTATGGGGGAAATCGGAGCTCCCGGAGAACACCCACACCAACATGGGGAGAACATGCACATGCATACAGTAATACTAACTGGCCCAGCCAGGACTCACACCAGCGACCTTCTTGTTGTAAGGCGACAGTGCTAACCACTGAGCCACTATGCTGCCTTGAAGCAGTTTCAATTTACTAGAACTTCTATGTTAAGCCACTTTTGACATACTCTACATTGTAAAATTGCTGTTCTATATTGTTAAATCAACATTACCTGCCTGGCGTCCTGTATCTGTTTCCGGATCACTTCTTTAATAGTCGGGCTGTTCTGCCTTGGTGGATGAAATAGCAGGTCAATGTTGGTTTCCATTTTTCTGAGCGGGACATTCGGCCAGCCTAAATCCAAGTTTGGCGGGTCGGTGTCAGAATGAGTGGGCCAATATGTCCCCGTGGATGTGTTGTCGTCCCGCGGACAGTCCACCTCCTCAGAGTGGTTTCCGGTTGGCGGCTGTACGGCATTTTCTGATATATGCTGGATCTCCTCCCGAGAAAGAAAATCACATATGCCTTCTCCTTTGATGAAACTCTGATAAGACGCTTCTCCATCTTTGACCAGGCAGTCTATGGCTAACCGATACGCTTCCTTGTAATGTGGCTGTATGTAATCTTCAGGCTTGAACTCTCCCTTTGAGGAGGATAGCAGTGAAAAGTCGGATTCCATCACCGTGACCATCTGGAGTCCTTAAAAACCCCACACAGCCTTAGGAAAGACCTAAAAAAAAAACACATCGTAATTAACCCTTGTGTGCTGTTGAGGATGTTTTTATCCACTCTTGGGTGATTTTGAGTGTTAATTTGGCCACAGCTTTCTCTGTGTTTCAGCAGATGGAATGGTTTTTGGTGACAAATCTTATTTTGACACACATTTGGGGAAAATGCTTTGAAATGTTTCAATCATTCAACAATACACTGTGGACAAATTGACTACCCTTTCTTTATCGGTGGCTGTTTTTTCCTCGTTGACTTCCATTATAATCATATTGTTTGATTGCAAAGCCAATACAGCATATAATCATGCATTCTTAATTTCTGCTGTCTTTCCCTGTTGGAAAGAGATCAAAATTTGTCATTTTTACTGTTGAGCATCAGTTGCAGTGCAAAAAAAGAGCTTCAAGAGTTCCCACTTAGATATGTTTAGCATTTAAGCAGGTTTGGCATGCTGTCCCGGGAGAGAACCCTGAGCTCGGAGATGCTTGAGCTCAAGGCTCCCGCCCGGTCAATAAGCATATCAGGGGATTCGAGATCAGGTAGGTCTCGAGAGCTCCCCTTAGAAAAAGGGTATGAAAAGGAGGAGATGGGGTGGAAGGGGGGATTCTTCCAAAACGAAGATAGAGCAGTAGGGAGAAAATGATCCATATAGTAAGCTTGGATCGTTCTGATTGGATTATTACTGATTACAGATGAGAAGCCAGACGTGCTCAATCATATCACGTGCTCCTCTCGAAATAAGTTTGTGAAACTTCACTTAGTTTCTCTTCTATATGGAGTATACAGTAGTATGCGCGAGTGTATGAGAATGTGTAAGAAACCTTTGCACACTTTATATCTCGATATGTCTGAGAAAACAAAAAATAAGCAGCTCACCTCTCAAAACATAGACTAGTAAACATAGTAATTGTGTTTCTGCACACACACACACAGACACACACACACACACACACACACACACACACACACACACACAAACACACACTATAATCTGCTCCACAGAACTCTATTTAAAAGTCTGAAACATTTTGCACAGGCCTCTCTAAAGGGTTAATGCTACCAACTGATGATCAACAGTAGAAATGACAAATGACTTCTTTCCAACGGGGAAAAGCACCAACAATCAAGAATATGCTGTCATGGCTTTGCAATCAAAAAATGTCATTATAATGTAAGTCAATGGGGCAAAAACAGCCCCCAACACAGCCAATTTATTTGAACAGTGCACAAAGGGTTAACTAGAAGGACATTTATGTAGATCCCTGTCAGCTCAAAGGTACATATTTTTAAGGCTTTTGTGTTATAAATTTCATTAGAACATTGTTTGGGGTAATTAAAGGCTGGTTTGACAAGCTTTCCAGCTTTGCAGAGTGCTGCTGTGATTATGTATTTTCTGTAAGTCAAAACCAGGAACAAAGTGCATTTTAGCACTTTAACTTTATAGTCTGAAATCAACACTATTGTCTTGTTTCTAGTCCAAATATCTACAAATATTTAAATCATGAAGCATTTTCTTGATGAGCAAAAAATGTCTTGTTTTAAGAAATAATGAGCCAAAATTAGGTGAGGTTCTTGTTTTTCTTTTTTACAAAAGATTATTCTGCTTACCCCATTTGCAGATTATTTTGCAACCCAGGCTCATTCTGAATCGTAGTCCTGTGGACGTTTCTGGAGACTGTGAAATACATCCCGGGACATACGTATTTTTGCAGTTTTTGTTTTCGCAAATCCGCGAGAGACCGCTGTGTGCATTTTTCCATATCTCAAATTTCTCTAGCGAGTGCCGTTCGCGCCCGCTGTTCTTGCGTAAACCCACGAAAGGACGCTGTCGACTGACTGTCTGTCTGACTGAATGGCCGGCCGGCCAATCGACTGACTGACCCACCCTCCTCCTTCCCTAAACTAGACCAATTTTATCGATTGACCCACCCACCCACTTACTTTCCTGAACCCAACCAACGGTTTACAAAAGTCGTCCAAAAAAAGAAAAGCCCTCTTCTGATTTTTACCATGTTTTCGGATTTTACCACATTCTCACCCTGTTGTTCACTCGTTCATTTTAATTTTTGGATTCTGTTTTTGTCTTATCTGATTTCTGGGACCGCTCTTCCCCGGACTCGAACCCCGTCATCGTGTTCAACTCTCTACATCTCTAGTCCGCCGACGTAACATGACGAGCTAACTGGACAAACTGGTTATGGCAGGAAAGCCCTCCACATGGATGTAAGCGGTCAGCTGGTGAGCACGAAGAGGAACGGCGTCATATCACCCCGTAGCTTTCGCTTAAAAAAACTAAATGAAGCCATACGTACCTCGGGCTACATAATTTGCGGTCTCCAGAAACGTCCACGGGACTACGTTTTCAGAATGAGCCTGGTTTATTTTGCTCGTTTTAAGGAAAAACTCACTTAATTTTGACTCATTATTTTTTGAAACAAGACGTTTTTTTACTTTTCTAAAAAATGCTTTTTGATTTAAGAACTTTTAGATATTTGTGCTAGAAACAAAATAAAAACTTTGAAAAAAGCATTTTTCGCAGTCAAATGGGTCTATGGTTGGATCATATTATATGGTATATTAGGCCTTCAGTCTGAATATGCATATTCTAGTGTAAGTCAAAGGTCTGGAATTTATTGGAAAATGAATGAAGGAATGAATGAATGAACGAACGAACGAATGAACGAACATCTGAAATCTGAATAAATAAGCTTTCCATTCATGTATGGTTTGCTAGGACAGGAACATTTGGCTGAGATGCAACACTTTGAAATCTCAGGGTTAAAAAAAAGTTAATTTAGAGAAAATGACCTTATAACGTTGTTCAAAGTTTAAGTTTGTTGAGCATTGTATATTACTAATCTCACAGATCTTAGCTCCATATAAACATACATTCTATTCTAAAGCGATTGGTCAGCTCTTCTGTTCATTATCTGCATTTTGTTAGTCTGAGTGTGTGATCTCTCCAGATGCAGCATGTCCTGCTGATGGTGAAACAGTCAGTGACTCAGTGTTCCTGTAATGGGAAAGCTGCTGTAATTACTCCTTTCTTTGACTGAAGATGTGGGAAAATGTTCATGTCATTGCGTCACGATAGTTTGTTAGGGTGCTTTCACACTTGGTTCAATTGCCTGGACCGTACCCAAGTTCGATTGTCCCCCCTTGCCACCTTCTCGGTTGGTTTGTGTTCACACTGTCTTGTTTCCTTCTGAACCCCGGCACGATTGCGTCATCGAGCTGCTGTTTTGTTTATGGTTGTTGCTAGGTGACGGTCCCGAAAGCAAAGCGACAAAATGGAGACTTCTGCACATCACGGTCGATTTGCTTTTGCTGAATCTTTTAGTTTTGGACATACAGAAAGCGACTCGCGTCCATCTGCCGCAAAAATATTATAAACATTCAGAACATCACACAGTGTCTGCAGAAGCTGTTTTTGGAGGAGACAAGCAGACATTACTGTGTATGACTGTGCTTGGCTCAGTCCCGCTTGTCACCAAGGTACAATACGTGGCACACACGCTCACACACACACACACACACACACACACGTTAGTTTGAGAACAATAGTTAGTTGTACCGTTGGCGGTTCACTTCCGCTATTTGGTACGATTGCATTCATACTAGAAGTGAACCATACCAGAGTTCGCATGAACCATACCCCAGACCACCTCTTTCAGGCGGACTCGGGTACGGTTCACGGGTGCACACCCGAGTTCAGAAGACACGTTCACACTAGCTAAACGTACCGTACTATGATGTCAAACGAACCCGGGTGCGGTCCAAAAGGGCTAGTGTGAAAGCACCCTGAGTCAGGCTTTCAGAAACAAGAACAATCATTTAAACTTAAAAACATCTTAAAATAAGATTGCTGCTCTCTCTGAAGTAATGGGTATGCACTGTCATGTCCCCCTGTGAACACACCCCACGGCAAAATATTTCATTATTTTAAAAAGTTGCAGGTTGTAATAGCAGCATGACATTATACAGTAACTGACAATTATCAGCTTAAATTAAATTTAGTTTGACTTGACAGTTGAACGACCCATAATGATACACTAAAAATGCTGGGTTGTTGTGAAGTAAATGTTCATTTATATACAGTATTGCGTGTGTTATAAATTTGGTAACACTTTACTTGAAGGTGGCGTTCATAAGAGTGTCATAAAATGTCAAGTTGTCATGAATGTGAATGGGATTTTATGCATGATTATGACAACTGTTATTAAGTATCATTTGATCAGTTATGTAATTTTACATGCAAATATGACATTGTTTAAATGACAACTGGGCATAACTGGTCTTCAACTTGATGTTACCAAGACAACATAACTTGTCAAAAATCTGTCATGAACATGATTGTCATGAGGCATTATAATCGTGTAATGAATATTTTTGTAATCACTTTTTCAGTGTGTCTTTAAAATTTCTCATTAAAAGTGTCATTCATTCATTCATTCATTCATTTTCTTTTCGGCTTAGTCCCTTTATTAATCCGGGGACGCCAGAGCGGAATGAACCACCAACTTATCCAGCATATGTTTTATGCAGCGCATGCCCTTCCAGCTGCAACCCATCACTGGAAAACACCCATACACACTTATTCACACACATACACTATGGACAGTTTAGCTTACCCAATATGTCTGTAGTGCATGTCTTCGGACTTGTTGGGTAAACCGGAGCATCGGGAGGAAACCCACGCGAACACGGAAAACATGCAAACTCCACACAGAAATGCCAACTGACTCAGCCGAGGTGATTGTGCTACCCACTGTGCCACAGTGATGCTTAAAAGTGTCATTACCCTGTCAAATCACTTGTAGGTGGTTGGTTAAAGGTGGTTGGAGCTAAAAATCTGCAGAGCTGCAGTCCTCCAGGTATTTAGACCCCTGAATCAATCAATCAATCAACCAACCAACTAACCAACCAACAAAATAAACAATCAACCAACCAACCAACTAACCATTCAACCAGCCATTCAACCAACCAAATCAACCAACCAACCAACCAACAAACCAATCAAACAACCAATCAATCAATCAATCAATCAATCAATCAATCAATCAACCAACCAACCAACCAACCAACTAATCAACTATTCAACCAACCAACAGACCATTCAACCAATCAATCAATCAATCAATCAATCAATCAATCTATCTATCTATCTATCTATCTATCTATCTATCTATCTATCTATC
>CAIGQZ010000276.1:6773810-6785218 GCA_903798205.1 Danio tinwini | reverse complement strand
ATCTATCTATCTATCTATCTATCTATCTATCTATCTATCTATCTATCTATCTATCTATCTATCTATCTATCTATCTATCTATCTATCTATCTATCTATCTATCTATCTATCTATTAATTAATTAACCAAAATATTAATCAACCAACCACCTATTCAATCAATTAACTTAATGACTATTCAACAAATCAACCAACTAATCAATAAACCATCTAACCAACCAACCAACTAACTATTAAATTAACTAATCAACCAACGAATCAATTAATCAATCAATCAATAAACCAATCAATCAATAAATAAATCAACCAACTATTCAAGTAATCAATCAATCAATCTTGCAATCAATCAACCAATCAATCAATCAATCAATCAATCAATAAAAAGAATAAAGACACTCCAACAGGTTTGAAACTACTTAATTTTCAGTTTTAGGTGAACTATCCCTGTAACACAGGCTGATACTTGTTGAAACGCAAAACTTTTCACTATTTTAGATGTGTTTTCACAGAAAATCTGATCAAAAGATGTCATTATGTACACTTCTCTACTCTTTAGGTACTAATATTGACATTGAAGCTACCCATTAGAAAGAGTAATGACATTGTGAGCTTTTGTTCCTTTATTTGTGACAGTGTGTGTGCTGAACAGTGTATCTCTGCTGAGGAGGTCAGTAAAACCTGAATTAAAATTATACAAATAATGACATTTGACTAATTATCCTGGAGCTGAAGGAACATTTCATGACAAAGTTGACTGATTAATGCTGCCAAACCCTTGTCTAGTGACTATCCTGAGCTGTCAAGTATTTAAGTAAATTTATTACTGTAAGTATACTAACTGCAAGACATCTACTATGCTGTAAATGATCATTTACTTGTACACACACATTATGACTAAGCATTTTCATTAGTCATTGTCTGAAGCTTGTGATTCACAGGTGTTTTTCAGCAACAATGTTGTGGCGTTGACATGATGACACAATGCTCAATTGGTACTAATGGGCTCAGCAGTAACGAGTGCTTATTTGAGTTACTGTTGTCTTTCTATCAGCTGGAACCAGTCTGGCCATTCTCCTCTGACCTCTGGCATCAACAAGGCATTTGCGCCCACATAACTGACGCTCACTGGATATTTCCTCTTTTTCGGACCATTCTCTGTAAACCCTAGACATGGTTGTGTGTGAAAATCCCAATAGATCAGCAGTTTCTGAATTACTCAGACCAGCCCGTCTGACACCAACAACCATGCCACGTTCAAAGTCACTTAAATCATCTTTCTTCCCCATTCTGATGCTCGCTTTGCAGCATCTTACTACCTAACTGCAGCAGATCGTCTTGACCATGTCTACATGCCTACAATGAATTGAGTTGCTGCCATGGGATTGGCTGATTAGAAATTTGCGTAACAAGCAGTTGGAGAGGTGTAACTAATAAAGTAGCCGGTGAGTGTAGGTTGTTTGTAACATAAATTACACACCTCCATGAAGTTGGCACCCCATAAAAACTAATAATCTGTATAGATTTGTGCAGCAAAAACGATTGTTTATGCTGGTTTGAGGTCTGAGATATTAAGCATAATTTTTTTCCACCCCATGTTGCTCGAACGACTTCAAATCAGCACAGGTCATTTATGCTTGATTTGTGCTGGTTTGTGCTGTTAAAACAAACTGTATCTGCTTTCCTACACTCTCAGAAATAAAGGTATGTGAGCTGTCACTGGGGTGGTACCTTTTCAAAAGGTACAAATTGGTACCTAAAAGGTCCATATTAATACCCCAAGGGTACATATTAGTACCTAAAAAGTACAAAAGTGTTCCCCTTAATTTTTTTTAGGTACTAATATGAACTTTTGAGGTACCAATATGGACTCCTTAAGTACAAACGTTTACCTTTTGAAAAGGTGCCACCCCAGTGACAACTGGCGTACCTTTACTTCTGAGAGTGTAGATTCGATATAACCAAAATAATTCAGGAGTCGTGACGTCACTCTCCACACCAGGTTTTCTAAATCGCACAAAACTGGTGCCATTTGTTTGTGCTGGATTTGTGCTGGTTTGTGCCATTAAAATAAACACTTTATTTTTATTGTTTAGATATTGCCTAACCAAAATACTCCGGGAGCTGCGACATCACTCTCCACCCCTATATTTTCTCTAAATCGCGCAAAACTTGTGTCATTCGTTTGTGCTCGATTTGTGTTGGTTTGTGTCGTTAACTAAACACTTTATCTTTTTTCATTGTTTAGATATAACCAAAATATTTGGTTAGATTTGTGCTGGTTTTTGCTGTTGAAATAAACATCGGATATTTATATTTGAGCATGAATATATTATTTTTGTTTGCTCATAAGTTGCGCTCGTTTGTGCTGCAAAAAATATTATTAATAGGCCCAATAAAATAATAATAGGTCATTCAGAGTTCTCTCGACCCCAGTTGCTCCATATTTACCAAAATAGTCTGGTTTGTGTGCGTTTCATTCGTGCTGGATTGTACCTATGAAAGTTTCGTTCGTCGTTTTGCTTCTATTATTAAAAATATCTGTCGATGAACTTTCTGTATTTTGTAATTCACAAGTGTTTATTCACGGTTGTGCATTGCATTATGGGATGTTGATCTCTGCTCTGTCGACTTTTAATGTTGAAAATTCAACTCTACAGTTTAACAAAGTGACTTTTAGAGACATTTTAGTAGTTTGAAATAAGTCTGTAACCATATAGGCCATTAAAAGGTTATTTTCGCAAACCCCTTCAGTGTTCATCATGTTTCAGATTCATCCCATCAGGCATAATTAATTTGCTGAACTTGACTGGACTTGATCAGCAGATACATAAAATCTCCCAAAATGTTCAACACGGGGTCCTCCTGAGCTCCACCTGCTCCCACATGCTGATTAATATGAAGACTGAATCAAAAACTCAGCTTTACACAACCAAAACTAAACACTGCCTGTTAAATAACTAATATTATGCAATGGGTGGCATGGTGACTCAGTGGTTAGCACTGTGACCTCACAGCAAGAAGGTTGCTGGTTTGAGTCTTGGCTGTGCCAGTTGGCGTTTCTGAGTGGAGTTTGCATGTTCTCCCTGTGTTGGTGTGGGTTTCCTCCGGGTGCTCCGGTTTCCCCCACAGTCCAAACACATGCGCTGTAGGTAAATTGGGTAAGCTAAAATTGTCTGTAGTGTATGTATGTGAATGGGAATGTATGGGTGTTTCCCAGCACTTGGTTGCAGCTGGAAGGGCATCCGCTATGTAATAAATATGCTGAATAAGTTGGTGGTTCATTTTGCTCTGGCGACCCCTGATTAACAAATGGGACTAAACCGAAAAGAAAATGAGTGAATGAATGATTTATCAGAGGCCATATCAAAATCGGCTGATAATTTTTGGTTTTATTTAAATGCTGGTTTCAGTTCTTACTTCTTTAATTTTCATTTAACTTTAATATATATTTTTAACTTGTAGGTTAATTAAATGACATTTTGTTATTTAACCTTTGTTTATGCAACAGTCAAGTTGCATGTTAATTTTCTATGCAAGGAAAAGGAAATCATTTATTTTTGGCATGCTGATTTACATAAAATTGTCAATATAGGTCTATATAATCACCTTGCAATTTTAAAATTATTGTTTTTTTATTTTAAGTAGGCCATTCAGTTTATAAGATCAGTCCTATAATGTTCATAAAGTTGTTCACTGTATAAAAATATAACATTTAGAAATATTCATATTTATCGGCTAATATATCGGTTATCGGTTATCAATAGCAGCAAAAAAAAATCCATATTGGTGCATCCCTCATTTTTATGGGTTTGAATGTCTTGCTGACAAATGGGTAAAACATTTGGTTTGAATGATCCCAAAGTATAACAATTACATAAAAAATACAATAATTTGGTATTTTATGGGCTCAGATAGAGTCTTTTAATATGTCATCAATTTTGTTCTCATTGCTTCACACATAAAACCTTCTTTTGTCTTTGACCCGTAACTGTGGGTATTTGCATTTTAATATATATTACTTTGAAAACTCATTTCACTCGCAAATGTCTCATTTCCATAAACTTAATGATAAAAGCTGACTTTAAGAGATAACAGCAAACTCTTTTCTAAGATTTGTGCAGCTTACAGACAATAATACATAAACATTACGAATAAAATGCTTTTCTTCATTTTTTTTACTTGTTTTTAGTCCAAATTCTTAGTCTTACTCATACAAATGTGTAAATAAAGAAGCATTTTCTAGACAAGTAAAATAAAACAATGTCTGGTTTTTAAGCAATTTCCTTAAATCAAGCAAATCAATCTGACATAATATTAAGCAAAATAAATCAGTTTTTATATTATTTTACTTGCTACACTGTGAGATTATTTGCTTTTTTTTAATGAGAAAGTCACTTAATTTTGGCTTTTTTTTTCCCTAAAAACAAGACAAAAATTTACTTCTCTTAATAATGCATCTTGATTTAAGATTTATATATGTATACAGTGGAAGTCTAAATATTTCCCAAATTATGTTAAACAGAGCAGGAACATTTTCACAGTTTGTCTGATAATATTTTTTCTTCTGGAGAAAGTCTTATTTGTTTTATTTCGGCTTGAATAAAGTTTTACATTTTTTAAAAGCCATTTTAGGGACAAAATTATTAGCCCCTTTAAGCTATTTTTTTCCGATTGTCTACAGAACAAACCATCATTATACAATAACCATCTAATTACCCTAACCTGCCTAGTTAACCTAATTAACCTAGTTAAGCCTTTAAATGTCACTTTAAGCTGTATAGAAGTGTCTTGAAAAATATCTAGTCAAATATTATTAACTGTCATCATAAATCATCATATATCATCATATATGTTCACTACACAAAAAAAATCCTAAAATCCTGACTGCCTTAAATTTTAAGCTGAATCAAATTAACCTTATGAGTCCATTGAACTTATATGATGTTAAACTGACTTAAAACAGCTTGTGTAACTTATAAAGTTAAGTTAGAAGTTAAGTTAGAATGATTAACTTAGTTTAAGGGCGCTTTCACATCTAGACTTTTGTTCCGGAACCTTGCGCGTTTGCCCAGTTAGCGCGGTTCGTTTGGCATATGTGAACAGGCCAAATCGCGCTCGGATCCACGCCAAAGCAATCACTCCGAGACCGTCTGAATGAGGTGGTCTCGGCTCGATTGAAACGAACCCTGGAGTGGATCGATTGTAGTGAGAAAGCGATATGATCCGAGCCTGGCTATATCACAGTCTTTTATGAGTATGTAATAGGCATACGGCTATTTGAAGAGATAATTATGAGTAGGGCGGGAGGTCATTCCAGACATCCCAAGTCTCCCGGAAGTTCCGGGAGTCTCCCACAAATGCACAGAGACTCCCTGATGCCCGCAAACGAGTGATAATCTCCCAGAAATCGCGTGTCTCCCTCCCGGTCCTTAAAATACGTTACGCACTCTTCTCATCACCCTTTCCCACCGCATCCCTCCTCGCTCTTCAGACATGTCGTTCGCACCCTGTCAAACCACCACCGACAGCTTAGCGGGACTCTTCAAAATAAACCGTGAAACTCTGACCAATGTGAGGAGCGTTTACTCACACGTGACTTGTTTTAGCTGTTTTGGTTCGTTTAGAAACTTTGCCGTGTGAAAGCAAACCGCACCAAGAACAAAGAGCAACAATGTAACAATTTTAATCCCTGTTTCGGAACAAATGAATCGATTCACTAGTGTTAAAGCACCCTAATAAGTTACAATGAACTAAAACATATGCTGTCAGGACTAACATATAATTTCTTACAGTGTAGAAACAAGAAAAAAAACTATAAGAATTTTTTTTTTTTTTTTTTTTGCAGTGAACATGTCCAAGTTCCTAGAAAAGATGATTAATTTCAATTCACTTTCTCAAAACTAGTTTGTCACAGTATTGTCATGCACTGACATCACACTTAAACATATCTTTCAGTATGCAAAAACAACACAAGACGTTCAGTAAACTAACCTGTCAGCTGCACTTTCCAGCTTTCTTTCTTTTTTTACATCCAAACAATCCCTTATCTGCTCCAGTAAGACATTCACTTGCAAAAAAAAGTGACTTACTTAGAAGGATATCATCATTCAGCGTCTCTTAGCATTCTTATCCCGTGTTGCAGTGAAACACTGAGGTATTTCACAAGCCAAAAAGGAGTTTGCTAGACTCTGATAAACCCTGAATGTGTCTGAACAGGAGAAGTGCTGAGAACCTGCTGAAGGGTGGAGACTCAAGTTTTCACATGCAAATAATGAGAGCGTCTCACTGGCCAGAGGCAGTAAACCTGTCCGACGCCACAAACACACCTCTTCTCTTTTCCTCTATCTATCTATCTGTCGTCCCTTTCACAGAGTTCAGAGTGCACTGAGATAAAGCTGACAGTTTCTGTTTCTTGCCAGAGCCACCGTCTTCTTTCTGACACAGGCCGTGTTTTGTAAATGTAACATGTAAAGTGTTATAGGGACTAAATGAAGTCCCTCATGGCATGCAGGAAGGCAGAGTATTGGGCACTTTTTTGCGTGAATGAACGTATTTATTTTTGAGGGTGTGTTTTGATCTGTCAAAAAAATCATGTGCTGATAAAAACAGCATATGCAGGTTAGGTAGGTTTTAACACAAGGCTGCAAGTTTATGCTTGTTATACTTGCTGTTTTTTGCAGGGCCAGGAGCTGGTTTAAACTGGACCAGCAAAGAACCATCTTAAACCAGCTTATGACCATCTTAACCCAGTTTAATCCAGCTAATGACCATCAAGAACAAACTAAACCAGCTTATGACCAGAAGGAACCAGGTTAAACCATTTCATGACCAACAAGAACCAGCCTAAACCAACTCTATTGCAGCAAGAACTATCTTAAACCAGCTCACGATGAGCAAGAACCAGCTTAAACTAGCTTAAACCAGTTCATGGCCATCCATAACCTTCTTAATCTAACTCTTGGCCATGAGCTAACTCAGCTCATGACCAGCAATAATTTGCTTCTACCAGTTCATGACCAACAAGAACCAGCCTAAACCAACTCTTTAACAGCAAGTACTATCTTAAACCGGCTCATTATGAGCAAGAACCAGCTTAAACTAGCCTATACCAGCTCATGACCATCCATAACCTTCTTAATCTAGCTCTTGGCCAGCAAGAACCAGCTTAACCAAGCTCATGACCAGCAAAAAAACAGCTTAAACCAGCTCATGGTCAGTAAGAACAAGTTTAAATCAGCTTATGACCAACAAGAACCAGCCTAAACCAACTCTTCAGCCAACTCTGAAACCAGCTCATGATGAGCAAGAACCAGCTTAAACTAGCTTAAACCAGTTCATGGCCATCCATAACCTTCTTAATCTAACTCCTGACCAGCAAGAACCACCTTAAACCAACAAGTGGCTGGCAAAAACAGCTTAAAACAGTTTATGACCATCAAGAACCAGCCTAAATTATCTCATGACCAGCAAGAACAAGCTTAAACCAACTCTTGACCAGAAAAAAGCAAGCTCATGAACAATATGAAGCAGCCTAAACCAACACTTCAACAGCAAGAACTATATTTTAACCAGCCCTTGATAAGCAAAAACTATCTTACACTAGTTTAAACTAGTTTATGGCCATAAAGAACCAACTCAAACTAGCTTAAACTAGTTCATGGACATCAACAACTAGCTTAAACTAACTCTTGACCAACAATAACTACCTTAAATCAGCTCATGGCCAGCAAGAACAAGCTTAAACCAACTCTTCAACAGCAAGTACTATCTTAAACCAGCTCATGATGAGCGCAAGAACCTGCTTAAACTAGCTTAAACCAGTTCATAGCTATCCACCACCTTCCTAATCTAACTCCTGACCAGCAAGAACCACCTTAAACCAACTCGTGGTCAGCAAAAACAGCTTAAACCAGCTAATGATCATCAAGAACCAGCTTAAACCAACTCTTGACCAGCAAAAGCAAGCTTAAGAACAATATGAAGCAGCCTAAGCCAACACTTCAACAGCAAGAACTATCTTAAACCAGCTCATGATGAGCAAGAACCAGCTTAAACAAGCTTAAACCAGTTCATGGCCATCCATCACCTTCTTAATCTAACTCCTGACCAGCAAGAACCACCTTAAACCAACTCGTGGCCAGCAGAAAAATCTTAAACCAGCTTATGACCATCAAGAACCAACTTTAACCAACTTTTGACCAGCAAAAACAAGCTTATGAACAGCAAGAACTATCTTTTAACCAGCCCTTAATAAGCAAAAACTGCCTTACACTAGTTTAAACTAGTTTATGGCCATAAAGAACCAGCTTAAACCAGTTCATGACCATCCATAAACTTCTTAATCTAACTCATGACCAGCAAGAACCACCTTAAACCAACTTGTGGCCAGCAAAGAGACGCAGAGAGGAGTTGACCACAACGACAGGGTTTGAGTCTGGTGAAGAACGATTCCAGAAAGCAGGTAAAACAAAAACAAAAGCCAAAAAATAAAATAAACAAGTAAAAAAAAGGGTGAGAATGTGGTAAAATCTGAAAACATGGTAAAAATCAGGCGGCTGCGGGGGCTTTTCTTTTTCTGGATTGCCTTTTTAAACTGTCGGTTGGGTTTAGGGAAGTCGATGGGCACTGGTCAACTGGTGCTTTTGAAAACACTATTGGTTGGGTTTAGGGAAGAACGAGGGTGGGTCAGTTGATCAGTCAGTCAGTCGATCAGTCAGTCAGTTGACAGTGGCCTCTGGTGGATTTACGAGAAAACAGCAGGCACAAATGGCACTCGAGAGAGAAATTTGAGATCTAAAAAAAACGAACACAGCAGCCTCTGGTGGATTCGTGAAAACAAAAACCGCAAATATCGTATCTCCTAGGACGTATTTGGTGCTCTTCAGAAATGTATGGTGGTATGTTTTCAGAATGAGCCTTTTTTTTCTTTATTGCAAATCTGAGCTTAAGTGCTTTTTTATCCTCACTTGTAAGTCGCTTTAGATAAAAACATCTGCTAAATGAGTAAATGTAAATGTAGCTGAGCTGCTGTGGCAAAAGCAATGATTTAATCTTGAAGGATTGAGTGTGATGCAGGAGAACGACAGGAATACTAACAACACAACACAGAGATCATAAAGCGATATTTTTGGTTACACTTTACAGCAAGGTTTTCTCATGTGTTAATATTAGGGAGTGGATTGGCTCACAGTGTAATTTATTTTTGATAGAAAACATTAACCTTGTCATATTACAGGTCATCCATGCAACGAATCATTTCATTGCATGCATTTCACACACAGATATACAGTATGCATTTGCTTAAAAATACCTGCAGTCAATTACTGCTAAAATTAGCTGCAGTAAATAGATCTGTAATTACACTGAAGAACCAACACCTTAACCAGCCCTTAACCCTAGCCATGTCAAAAAACTTGCCCCTATACAATGTATTTTTACAATGCAGGTTAAAGAGTGATCACTAGATCACTTCCCCCTACCTTAACCCACACTTAAATCTAATCAAAGAGCTAAACCAGTCATTAACCGGAAACACTTTATTTTGATGGTCCCTATTGCACATTTTGTTGACTAAAAGTGGCATTACAACTACAGGTATATGCCAATAACTTCTCTTTGAGTATTACAAGACTGTCTGCTTAATATCTGCTGATACTGCTCCTTCAGCAGACATTTACCTGACTATAGGAAACTTTGCAAGTACATGTCAACTTACACTAACCCCAACTCTAACCCCACCCCAACAGTCTACTTATAATCTAACGAGAGTTAGGTGGCATGTAGATGCAATGTAACTTAAATTCAACAAAATGCGTTAAAGGGACCAAAATAAAGTGATACTCATTAAGCCCTATCATTAACCAGCCCTTAAAACTATCCTTATTACAGTTAGTTCATCCATCCATCCATCCATCCATCCAACCATCCATCCATCCATCCATCCATCCATCCATCCATCCATCCATCCATCCATCCATCCATCCATCCATCCATCCATCCATCCATCCATCCATCCATCCATCTATCCAACCATCCATCCATCCATCCATCCAACCATCCATCCATCCATCCATCCATCCATCCATCCATCCATCCATCCATCCATCCATCCATCCAACCATCCATCCATCCATCCAACCATCCATCCATACATCCATCCATCCATCCATCCATCCATCCATCCATCCATCCATCCATCCATCCATCCATCCATCCATCCATCTATTCAACCATCCATCCATCCATCCATCCAACCATCCAACCATCCATCCATCCAACCATCCATCCAACCATCCATCCATCCATCCAACCATCCATCCATCCATCCATCCATCCATCCATCCATCCATCCATCCATCCATTTACAAAAGTGTATTCCTTTTCTTTTCTTTTATTACATTTCATTTATTTGTTATTTTACAAAATGTGTTCCTTTCACATAAATTACATTTAATTATTTTTATTTATTTTAGAAAATTTTGTTCCTTTTCTTAAATTTGATTCCTTTTTTATTATTTTTTATTCCTTTTTTATTTTTATTCCTTTTATATTATTTAATTTAATTTTATTATTTAATTTTATTCCATTTTATTCCTTTTATTTCATTAAAACTTTTTATTTTTAACTAAAATGTATTAAAATGTATTTTAGATTATTTTATTTAATTACATATTTTTTTATTTTCCATTTTCTTATTGCTTTTATTACATTTCATTCATTTTTATTTAATACAATTTTAATCCATTTTTTAAAATTCATTCATTTATTTTCTTTTCAGCTTAGTCCCTTCATTAATCCAGGGTCGGCACAGCAGCATGAACCGCCAACTTATTCAGCACATATTTTACGCAGCGGATGCCCTTCCAGCTGCATCCCATCTCTGGGAAACATCCATACACACTCATTAACACTCATACACTACGGACTATTTAGCCTACCCAATTCACCTGTACCGCATGTCTTTGGACTGTGGGGGAAACCGGAGCACCCGGAGAAAACCCACGTGAACGCAGGGAGAACATGCAAACTCCACATAGAAACGCCAACTGACCCAGCCGAGGCTCGAACCAGTGACCTTCTTGCTGTGAGGCGACAGCACTACCTACTGCACCACTGCGCCACCCTTATCCTTTTATTTTGTTTGATTAAATATAATTTTATATTATATTATTTTATTTCCTTTCATCTTTGTTTTACTAAACATTGTTTATTCATTCATTCATTTTCCTTTGGCTTAGTCCTTTATTTATCAGGGGTCGCCACAGTGGAATGAACCGCCAACTATTCCAACATATGTTTCCCACATCGAATGCCCTTCCAGCTACAACCCAGTACTGGGAAACACCCATACACTTTCACATTTACACACACACACACACACACACACACACACACACACACACACACACA
>CAIGQZ010000276.1:6674159-6690044 GCA_903798205.1 Danio tinwini | reverse complement strand
GTTTACTAAAGCACCGACTGACCCAATCACCCCTTCCCTAAACCCAAGCAACAGTGTTTTCAAAAGCACAGACTGACCCAACATTGCACTACCTAGAACCAACCGACAGTGTTTTCAAAAGCACAGATTGACAAGTAATCAAAACAACAGCATGTTTCAGTTTAGCACACACAATGTAAGCAGTTAACCTATATTTGCTTTCCTCTCTGTTTGAGGGACACAGCATGGCATAATGTCTCTCAGGAGTGATCCTCACCTTTGCTCTGTTTGTCTGAAATACTTTCCTCCAGACCCTGCTCTCAGCAGGCAGCCTTTTCAGAAATGGCACGAAGGGGAAAGACTTGAGCTTGGTTGCAAATACAGTGGTGACCTGTAAATAAACACATATTATTGAAGTGATTTCAATTCACGCAGAGAAACAGCGAGGAGCAAATGAAAACAACAAAGAACCATCAAGCTGCTGTTGGCACAAACAAACGACAGAATCAAAATGAGTACCATATCCAGATGAGCTGTAATGTTTCAGACTCATATTGTCTGATTGAAGCATTCAGTGTCACGAAAACATTTAAAACGCCGCTGTTTTCAGTCTTAGACACAAATCAAGAACTGTGATTTTAAATATCATGCTACATACCATTTCATTTCACAATCATGCATCATTTTCTAGCTTTCCGAAGAACATATTTAGTCAACAGAAAGCTCTCAAGCATGAAATATCTGCATGTCTTACTAATAGACAGAATTTGATGTTTCTTCAAAATAAAAGAATTAATAATGTGGTTAGACATTTTTTGGCTACACTATTTTATTTAAGGTACAATTCACACTATTAATCAATAATTAACTATGATTTAAGCTCAATGAAAACCTAATTGGCTGCTTATTAATAGTTATTATATTATATAATAGCTAGTTCATACTTTTATGACTTCTAGGCTGGATTACTGTAATGCTCTGTTTGCTGGTTGCCCAGCATCCTCTATTAACAAACTTCAGCTAGTTCAAAATGCAGCTGCCAGAGTTCTTACCAGGTTTAGAAAATATGATCATATCACCCCAATTTTATCCTCCTTACACTGGCTGCCTGTTAAGTTTTGTATTAAATGTAAAATATTGCTTCTTATAAAGCTTTAAATAATTTAGCCCCTGTCTATCTAACAAACCTTCTGTCTCGCTACAATCCAACCCGCTCTTTAAGATCTAGAATAGCAAAGTCGAGTAAAGGAGGTCGCGCCTTCTCATTTATGGCCCTTAAACTCTAAAATAGCCTTCCTGATAATGTCTGAGGCTCAGACACACTCTTGCAGTTCAAAACTAGATTAAAGACCTGTCTTTTTAGCAAAGCATAAACTCAGTGCATCACTTAGTAGTATGACGCAAGATTGTGCCCCAGGCAGGTTTTTGCATCTCGTTTATATACACTATGAACAGCAGCTAAGCTAATTATTCTCTTTATTCTTTATTTCCACCTGGGGTACTCATCCCGAGGCCCTCAGACTATGCAGCACCACTGATGCGATCCAAGACCAGCGATGAGATGATCCCAAGGTTTTCATAATCCTGGACCAGGCCGTATCCTGAGCAGCTGCTGTGGTGATCATGGAAGAGTGGAGAGCATGAGACTGATTCCTGTGACGCTCCAGGGACAGACGAGTCTTCGCTGAGGTCCAGCATTCTCCAGCCTCCGGTGCCTAGACTGCAGCTCTGCACAAGACGTTTGGCCATAGGAGAAATGGTCGTGCTCAACTAAGCCTGGTTGCTCTCCAGGTTTTTTCACTTCTTCATTTTTGCCAATTGGTGAAGTTTTTCCTCACCGCTGTCGCCACTGATTGCATGGTTCGGGATCTGTCGAGCTGTGCATCGATGGATTTGCTCTTCAGTGTTTGGACTCTCAGTAGTGATTATTAAACCACACTGAACTGAGCTGAACTGAACAGAACTTAAACACTGAAAACTGAACTGACACTGTTTACATTTACTTTAATCTTCTATGTGAAGCTGCTTTGACACAATCTACATTGTAAAAGCGCTATAGAAATAAAGGTGAATTGAATTGAATTGAATTATTAGGGTAGTAGTTGGGTTTGGGTACAAAGTAGGATTAGGGATGGAGCATTCAGAGCATTCAGGTGCTTTATAAGTACTAATAAACAGCCAATATTGTAATAATAGGCACATAAAAAAACAATATTTCATTCATTTTCCTTTGGCTTGGTCTCCATTTCAATGCGGAATGAACTGCCAGCTATTCCAGCATATGTTTTACACAGCGGATGCCCTTCCTGCTGCAACCCAGTACTGGGAAACACCCATACACACTCGCATTCACACACACGCTCATACATTACGGCCAATTAAGTTAATCATTTCCCCTATAGCGCATGTGTTTGGACTGTGGGGGAAACCGGAGCACCCGGAGAAAACCCACGCCAACACGGGGAGAACATGCAAACTCCACACAGAAATGCCAACTGGCCCAGTCGGGACTCGAACCAGTGACCTTCTTGCTGTGAGGTCACAGTGCTAACCACTGAGCCACCCCCTTTAAAAGTAACTTTATAATGTTTTACCTTCTGTTGACTCTAGCAGCGCCGCTGGCATGAAACGGTCTGCGAATGCCAATGTGTCTCCCAGACTGCATTCAGGCTGTCGTATATTCATTGGTTTGCAGGAAAGACAAAGGGCTTCATTCAGAGTGTAAATGTAGGAGTTCGGGACGGCCCTTCCTGATCGCTTTTTAAAATCTGACAATGATTGCTTTTGTGAGGAATATGATGTTCGTGATCACTAGCAGATGTCATATTACTATCTAATTTAGGACACCTCTTGTTTTTTTTTATATTGTTATTGTCTTATTTGTAAAATAATAGTGTAGTCATCTAAAAGTGTGGTCTTTGAGTAGAGATTAAAACAGTTTGCATCCTTTGTTTATTGTCTGAACCAACTTTATGAACTGATTCAGATATTATTGTCTGTTATGTATTTTACATTTGTTATGTGTTAAGAAATGCTTTACTTACTTTGAGGTTTTTGTTTTGTTTCTAGTCCAAACATTCTTAAATCAAGAAGCATTTTCTGGACAAGCAACAAATAGTGTCATGCTTTTAGAAATAATGAGTCAATATTAAGTGAGTCTTTTTCTTTAAACAGGCAAAATATCCTGCAAATAGGTTAAGCTAAATATCTTGTTTTCCCATTGACATGAGATTATTTTGCTTACCCCATTGGGAGATTTTCTTAGCTCGTTTTAAGCAAAAAAAAGTTCATCGGGAAGTATCAGGTCATTTTTTTTTTTTTTTGATTGCACAAAAGTAATTATAATTGCAATATTACTTAATACTCAGATATTTTAGCATTATTAGACATTATTTCTTAAAACGAGACAGTATTTTTGCTTGTCTAGAAAATGCTTCTTGATTTAGGAATGTTTAGATATTTGGACTAGAAACAAGACAAAAACTCTTAGTAGTGCAAATGTATTTACAGCGGGGGAAATAAGTATTGAACAGGTCACCATTTCTCTCAGAAAATTTCTAAGGGTGTTGTTGACTTGAACTTTTCACCAGATGTTAATAGCAACCAAAGAATTCCATGTATGCAAAGAAAACTAATCTAATTAGTTTACAAATGAAGTTCTGCATAATAAAATGAAATGACAGTGAAAAAAAGTATTGAACTCATGAAGAAAGGAAGGTGCAGTTCGGCAGTGACAGCCCAGACAGCAGCTGAAATCTTTTCAGCTTTTGAAAAGGAATTTAAACTATGTTGCGCATGATTCATGGGTGTTTTCCATTCATTTATAATTTTGAGTTAAACAATAGGACATTGTTCTGACAACTTCTGATGCAAAAAGAAAATCTGCATTTCATTTTATGGAAGTATTTGTCTCTGTATCTTATTTTGTTCAAAAATGTTGTGTCAAACTGCAAGAAATGTCAGTAAAAATCACTGCAGAGTTACAGTTTTACCTAAAAAGACAGAGAGATCACGATCCCACAATACGATCTGAAAGTGTAAATAATCAGAAAGAAACGCAGATGAATCACGAGCTAAGGCAAACCGTTAATTAACTGATGTTTGTTTTCAGTGTAATTGGTGGTTTGTTTGTTTGCACAGCAAAAAATTATATGTAAAGTTATGGCACGTGTATTTGAAATGTGATGTTGAGGAGTGTGTTTGAGAAAAGATACAATACTGTATATGAGAACAATAATCTGTGAATTTTTTTTTTTTTAAAGGACAGACTATGCAAATTGGCAGGAATTCACTTGAATTTGACCCCAGGTCCATTTTTCAAGCCTAAAGGCTTATTCACACCAAGAATGACAACTATAAAAATATGGATAATGCTCTGATTTTAATGGAATGGTCCAAACCACAACTATAATGATAACAGGAGCAGAAATATATCTGTAAATGTTTTCCTTTTCCCTTAAGTGGTTAAAGGAACACAGCTTTTTTTCTTCTTTTTTTTCCTTTTCATCTTATGGGGAAATATGTTCATTTTACAATTCCCTTAGAGTTAAACAGTCGAGTTTTACTTTTAGCTTAGCTTAGCATAAATCATTGAATCGGGTTAGACCATTAGCATCTTGCTCAAAAATGTCAAAAAAATGTTTTGACAATTTTCCAATTTAAAGGTTGACTTAAAGTATGATGTTTTCAATCTGAAACTGAAAAAAAATCCACATTAACAATAATATTAAATCAAACTGAAAAAATAGGAATGACTTTATTGGTGTTTGGCATCTCGCACAAAAATGGTGGAAAAATGGTTTTGATAATTTTCCTCTACGTTTTCATTTGAAAGTGAAAAAAAATCTATGAAAAAAATAATAATTAAAACTAAAAAAATAAAGTAAATTTAATGTTGTTTAATCTATTAGCATCTTGCTCAAAAATCTCAATAATAAAACTTTCAAAGATTTTCCTATTTAAGGACTATTTTACCAATCTAGGCACAAAGTCTAAAGCGCATGGTGCAAAAGGTCGTCCGAGTCCACTTTTGCTATTTTAGGGATAGGAAAATACGCTCTGTGCCTTGGCGCATGGTCTAACAGGGTTGTGCTTATTCTCTTAATGAGTTCTGGGTGTGTTTTGAGCATAACGTGCATTAAACCAATCAGAGTCTCATCTCACATTCCCTTTAAGAGTCAGTTGTGTCACGCCATGGTGCATTTGCTATTTACATGCTGGACTTTGTAAGTGTAAAAACTGAACGCTTCACTAGTGAGAAAACAGGTAAACAGAGCATCTGCAGCGCGAGGATAAAGAACGAGCCTCCTCCATTCAGCCTCTTTACTTTCTCTTTACTTTTACTCTTTACTCCTTTACTTTGGTGGAGTGAGGAAACGGTGGAAACTCACACATTCATTAGCCCACATATTTAATTTCTTTGATAAGCGCAAAGTTTGTTTCAAAACTATTTCTAAATTTAGCTCTAATTTCCAGCAAAGGAATAAATGAACAATACTAATGAAGTTTGGTCAAACAACCACATAACCACAAGCTATGTCCTGTTCTTATGCCCCATATGGTGATGCAGATGTCTCCAAAACACCCTTGGTGGACAAATATAAACATATTTTATTAAAACAAATATAAATATGCAGATAATAAATAATACTGATAATAATAATAATAATAATAATAATAATAAACACTTTACAAATGCACATTGTCTTCAATAAACTTGTAAAGCCCCCCGATATGAAGAAGGCATGAAGGCAGTGGTTTTCATATTGATGTAGAAAATAATAATTTTTGTAACATTTTAATTCTTTATTGTTTTCATTTGTAAAGATGTGTGTATTGCTGTACATCCTGGGTGTATTAAGCAATGTGTACATGTTTAAGGCGCACAACTAATGTGCTCTGCACTGGACTTTAGAGCAGCTTTCAGTTGGTCAATTGCACAGTCTATTTTAGTTACTCAAAATAGCAACGCGCCAACAATGCCCCTTAACACACCTGCTTTTCAGACCAGCACACCCAAGAATCCACAAAGTGGCGCAAGTGTATTTACTATTTAAACAATGTGAAAATTGTAAATTAGGATTGCGCTGATCTGAAAATAGCAACAAATTGCACAAAACACATCTTGCGCCTTATTGCGCCGGGTGTATGACGGGACCCTTAAAGTGATGTTTTTAATTTTGAAAGTGAAAAAATCCATGTAAAATAAAATAAAATAAATTAGAATGAAGTGGCGCAGTAGGTAGTGCTATCGTCTCACAGCAAGAAGGTCGCTGGTTCGAGCCTCGGCTGGGTCAGTTGGTGTTTCTGTGTGGAGTTTGCATGTTCTCCCTGCGTTTCCTCCGGGTGCTCCGGTTTCTCCCACAGTCCAAAGACATGCGGTACAGGTGAATTGTATAGGCTAAATTGTCCGAGTGTATGAGTGTAAATGAGTGTGTATGAATATTTCCCAGGGATAGGTTGCGGCTGGAAGGGCATCCGTTGCATGAAACGTGTGCTGGATGGGTTGGTGGTGCATTCCACTGTGGCGACCCCGGATTAATAAAGGAACTAAAAGGAAAATGAATGAATGAATTTTCCAAAAAAAAAAGACTTTCAACAATTTTCCTATTTAAAGCTTGACTAAAGTACGATATTTTCAATCTGAATGAAAAAAATAAATAACTAAAACTGGAAAAAATAGGTAGAAATTTAATGGAGTTCAATCAGATTAGACTATTAGCATCTCGCTTAAGACGTTTGGGGAAAAAAAAAAAAGAGTTTAGATAGTTTTCCTCTACGTTTTCAATCTGAAAGAGAACAAACCTGCGTAAAATAAAATACTTTAAACAAAAAAACAGGAATAAATTCATGTTAATCAGATTAGATAATTAGCATCTCGCTCAAAAACCTAAAAAAAATTACTTTCAATAATTTTCCCTATTTAAAGCTTAACTTGAAGTATGCCATTTTCAATCTTGAAAGTGAAAAAATCCACATAATAATAATTATAATTTTCCTTTAATCATTTTCCAACACATTTTCAATGTGAGAGTGGGAAAAAATCCACTTAAATAAAATACTTCAAACCGAAAACAGGAGTGAATTTGTTATTTAATGCGAGACTATTAGCATCTCACTCAAAAACAATGGCGCTGTTGTCATTATTGCATTTCTGTGAGCAACTAGCACAAGCTTTAAAGAAATGACCTGGGCTGCTTGGGACAGAATGACCCGCATATTCAGTTTCAAAAGAGAGATGCACAAACAGACTATGAAAAGCATAACACAACACAGAGATCCTCGGTGACCGTATTCGTCCAGTGTGCAGAAAACACACTCTTACACACTGCTAACGATGTCTTGAATGCTGTCATTATAATCACTGGCTTAACTGTAATGATGGTGCATTGGGTCGTTTGCATTTGCAGAACTCCTGCATGGTGTTGCCAGCCCTCATTATTATAATCAGAGACACTGTCACCTGTTTGTTCATGCTCTCGCTGCCATGCTAAAATGCTGCATTTGAGTATTAAGAAATAGTGCAATTATAATTACTTCTGTGCAATCACAAAAAAAAATTACAAATGACCTGCTGCTGCTTTCTGATGTGCACAAAGAAAATCTCGTACACAAGAAGGAAACACACAAAGCCTGATGTGCTTCTTTTCTAAAAAGTCTATTTTTGTATCAGAAAATTCACTTGGTATTTTTATCTTCCATGCAAAAAAAGTTTAGGGTTTTTGTCTCATTTCTAATCAAATATCTGAAATCAAGAAGCATGTTTTAGACAAGGAAAACATTCACTCAACGGCCACTTTATTGGGTACACCTGTCCAACTGCTTGTTAATGCAAATTTCTAATCAGCTAATCACATGGCAGCAACTCAATGCATTTAGGCATGTAGACATGGTCAAGACGATCTGCTGCAGTTCAAAGCGAGCATCAGAATGGGGAAGAAAGGGGATTTAAGTGACTTTGAACATGGCATGGTTGTTCGTGCCAGACAGGCTGATCTGAGTATTTCAGAAACTGCTTATCTACAAGGAAAATGCCTTGTTGATGCTAGAGGTCAGAGGAGAATGGCCAGACTGGTTCCAACTGATAGAAAAGCAACAGTAACAGTAGCAGCAACGTCCAACCTTGAGGCGGATGAGCTACAGCAGCAGAAGACCACACCGGGTGCCACTCCTGTCAGCTAAGAACAGAAACTGAAGCTACAATTCACACAGGCTCACCAAATCTGTACAATAGAAGATTGGAGAAATGTTGCCTGGTCTGATGAGTCTCCATTTCTGCTGGTCGGATGGTCGGGTCAGAATTTGTCGTCAATACCATGAAAGCATGAATCCATCCTGCCTTGTATCAATGGTTCAGGCTGGTGGTGGTGGTGTAATGGTGTGGGGGATATTTTCTTGGCACACTTTGGGCCCATTAGTACCAATTGAGCATCGTGTCAACACCACATTGTTGTTAACCATGTCCATCTCTTTATGACCACAGTGTTCCCATCTTTTGATGGCTAATTCCAGCAGGATAACGCACCATGTCATAAAGCGTGAATCATCTCAAACTGGTTTCTAGAGCATGACATTAAGTTCGCTGTACTCAAATGGCCTCCGCAGTCACCAGATCTCAATCCACATCTTGCCAAGTAAGAAAAGCATTGTTTGTAGTGTGGAGTAAGTAAAATAATCTTAATTTCACTTTGAAACAAGATTATTTTTGAATCTTTCAATTTACTATAATCTTCTATGTGAAGCTGCTTTGACACAATCCACAAAGATGAATTGGTTTTACTTTACTCAATTGGGAGATTATTTTGCTTCTACTCACTTATTTTTGACCTATTTATAAAATCAAGACAATATTTTTCGCTTGTCTGGAAAGTTTTTTGATTTAAGAACTTATTTGGACTAGAAACAAGACAAAAACGCTAAGTAAGACAGGCATTTTTGCAGTGCTTTACAGCTCTCCTAGTGGTAAAAAGTTGAGTTTTATATATATATATATTTTAATCCAATCAGCTAATCTGGGAGCACATTTACTGGGATTTTTTTTCTGGGAACACTTCACTGAAGACATTATAATTTGAACAGCATCTGCACCTATGTTAGTCTGTTTATTATTCCAGAGGTTTTCATAATCCTGGACCAGGCTCTATCCTGAGCAGCTGCTGTGGTGGTCATGGAGGAGAGGAAAGCATGACACTGATTCCTGTAAGACCCCAGTGACAGACAAGTCTTTGCATTGATCCTGAAGGGCCAGCCTGTACACCAGCCGGTGATCTCTCCCACCTGCAGCTTCATCACGACAAACGTCCAGCTTTCTCCAGCCTCCGGCGCCTAGACTGCAGCTCTGCACAAGAAGTTTAGTCAGAGGAGAAATGGTCGTGCCCAACTGAGCCTGGTTCCTCTCGAGATGTTTTCCTTCACTTTTGTCAATTGGTGAAGTTTTGTTCCTCCACTGTTGTCACTGGCTTGCTTGGTTCGGGACTTGTGGAGCTGCACATTGATGGATTTGCTCTTCAGTGTTTGGACTCTCAGCAGTGAGTATTAAACCAAACTCAACTGAACTGAACTTCAACTCTGAAAACTGGACTGACACTGATTCAATCTACTATAATAGTCTATGTTAAGCTGCTTTGACACAATCAATTGTAAAAGTGCTTTAGCAATAAAGATAAATTGAATTGGATTGAATTGAGCTTACTTGCTTTCTCCCCAATCCTAAATTTACTCCATTGTTTGTTCCTGAAGATTATATAGCATGTTTAGGTGTTTCACTTATTGTTGCATAATTGTTATCATTGTTGTTGTGACCTATATTACATTACAGTTTGGATTATACTGTAATTAAATGAAAATGTATATATAATAATAGCACACAAACAAGTGATTATATTAAATTTGAATATGGCAATCATAACAGTAGATGTGCAATTAAAAAAAGTGATTATTTATATTTAAGTTGACTTAACCAAGTTTTTATATATATATATATATTTTTTTTTTAATTTCTCAAATGATGTTTAACAGAGCAAGAGATTTTTCACAGTATTTCCTATAATATTTTTTCTTCTGGAGAAAGTCTTATTTGTTTTATTTCGGCTAGAATAAAAGCAGTTTTAAATTTTTTAAAACCATTTTAAGGTCAATATTATTAGCCCCTTAAACAATATTTGTTTTGGATTGTCTCCAGAACAATCCAGTTATACAATGACTTGCCCAATTACCCTAACTTTACCCTAATTAACCTAGTTAAGCCTTTAAAGTTCAACTATCAAGGAAGCGTTATGAGAGAATCGCAGATGAGTCGCCGATGCCGTGAGATATTTGGCGTGCTAAATATTTGGAGCTGTCAGCGGTTCAAATCATGCCGTGTGAAATGTGTTCTGACTGAAAATAACATCCGCGATCACCTACAGCAATGAGAGAGCAGCATTCACTAGCGTGGTTACCTAAAGGACAGCGGGAGGCTGGGGGAGAAGCTAAAAGTGCTCATTTTCAGTTTACTTGGACCCAAGAAATGAAGGAAAAATAAGTGTAAAATTGACACGAGCACTGTGTCTGTTTGACGTGTCGTCTGATCAATATCACAATCAGGTCGAAAAATAAAAAAAAAGTGGAGGAGAGATTTGTTAATTCTCTTCAAAAGCCAGGTGAGCAACACAAGTTTCTAAAGCTAAAGCCTTCTTTTTCTATTATGTAGTTTATAACGAAAGATTTATTGCGTGACCTTGCGTTGTTTCCATGTCACTTCTCGTGTTTGTTTGGCTGTGAGATGTAGTTTGGACAAAGTTGTCTGCGATTCTTCTTATTTTAAAGGTCACCTATTTCACCCCTTTTTTAAGATGTAATATTAATATTATGGTTCTTCTGAGTGTGCCAGTTTAGGTTCAGTTCAAAACACAATTCAGATTTTTTTATTATGACGTGTTAAAAAGTGTCATTTTGGGGGCGTGTACACAGTTTGCTGTTTTAGGGGCGTGTTGCTTCACATGAAAATTAGTTTCGACTTCCCACCCAACTAACAAGGGGGCGGAGCCAAGAGCTCCCCCGCTTTGTGTATGGCTACAGACAGGCAGACAGAGAGAAGCAACATAAGTGAGAGGACCAGCATTCAGCTGTACATGTACGACTCAGACACAGACCAAACAGAGAGTACAAAATCATTTGTGTCTTTGTTTAGTTTTACAGCCAATTGTGTGCTACTTTAAAGCTCAGAGCTTGTAGCCTACACCGAGACTAATAAAGCACACTGAATTAACTTTGACTGAAGGGCACATGACACGGCGAGCACATGACAGTTGAAAGTATCGCACACTTGCGGCGCCGGTGTGTGTCACCTGATAGAAACTTATGTTTAGAATTCAGAAATGCATGCCGCTGCGTGGCGCGATGCTGTGTGTCGCCGAGCGGCCCTTTTGGTGTACGACCTGCTTGAGGCTATAACTAAAGGGCGTCATACACCGGATGCGCAGCTCAGAGGCACGACACACCAGATGCGCACATTCACATGTTATTTAAAATGAAACTATTCAGATTCTGTGGCGAGGCAGAAATATGAACAGTGTCCTGAGCACGGCCAGCGCGTCCATAAAGGCGACCTAGGCCGCAGAATAGTGAGCAAACCCCCCGGTCCTCACTTTCATTCACGACAACACGAAATGCATGGCGCTGCACGTCGTTAGTTCGTTATTTCCAATGGAGGGACGCGCAGGTGAGGCAACGCGCTCGCACTTTCCAGCTGCACCTAGTTAAGATGACAGGGAGCTTCTGTGACCGCGGGAAATACAAACCACTGAAGTTTAAGGAAGACGCAATGAAAAGTACACATGTATGCAAACCCACCAAAACTCACAAACACTGGCGGCGAGGAGAGCGATAATGTGGTGAATGTTGAGCCCAATGAGCCTTACATCTAAAAATAGAGCAAGGGTGTTTCTTTGGTGACTTTGCTTTGACGCTGAAAATGGCGGACGTGAAACAACATACTGAGGATATGGTAACGCGCACATGTCAATCAATATTGGTGGGCGGGGGGACTGCACTCCTACGTCAAGTTGCGGTCGATCTCAAAACCGTTCCAATTGCTCCACCGTTTTTATGTTGTTAAATTGAAAAAAAAAAGGACTGAGTGTGTTTATATCAGCCCAATATGACAGTCTATACACTATACCTACACATATGTCTGTCCAAACAGCTTGAAAAGTAGATTTTTCACCATAGGTGCCCTTTAAAGTCATGCAGTAAGAACTCTCCTGTCGCCGATCTATCCTACAGTGTAAACACAGCGCAGACAGAACACTAGCCCAGATAATCATGCAGTGAAAACACTACTACACGACTACTTTGAAAATCATGCAGTCTGAACTCAGCATAAGCTGAATACTAGTATCCTGAAGAATATCTAGTTAAATATTATTTACTGTCATCATGGCAAAGATAAAATAAATCAGTTATATGAGTTATTAAAGCTAGCATGTTTAGAAATGTGTTGAGAAAAAAATCTCTCCATTAATCAGAAATTGGGGAAAAAAATATACAGGGGGGCTAATAATTCTGACTTCAACTGTGTATAATTTTTGCCTCTCATTCTGACAATCCCTTATTTATCAAATAGAAAAAAAATCAAACCATAAAAACCCATAAGTGCTAGGCTTTAACTTACAGTAAGTATTTTTACTTCACATATTTGATTGTGATATTACCCATATATCCTGTATTCTTCAAAATCAGTGACACATTAAATCAAATTAATTACTCTCCAGAGCAATAGTTTGTTCACACCTCGCTCACAAACATGTCCAAGGCTGTGAAAATAATTATTTTTAGGTCTGTTTATCCTGTTTTCTGTCACTCAGTCAGCTGCAAGTCCCTTTATCGCATTCTTTCCAGATATTTCCATCAAAACAAGCCGTTAATTATCACTTAAAATGCAGTGTACGGCACACACATCGAGCTAATCCAGATAAAGGAATTCATTTGTAATTTATCATATAATTCGCGCAGGACAGTCTTTAAGAAGATGTGAATACAGAGGGATTTAGCCGATCATTGCTTGACTAATTAAGCTTAGCAGGAGATTTCAAATTCGCCGGCCAAGCATCGGTCAGACTGGAGCTTAATTGCAGGAATCTATTTACAGAGGTGGCAGGGTGGCTTAGCGGTTAGCACTGTTGCCTCACAGCAAAAAGGTCGCTGGTCCGAGCCTCGGCTAGGCCAGTTGGCGTTTCTGTGTGGAGTTTGCATGTTCTCCCCTATTGTTGTGGATTTCCTCCGGGTGCTCTGGTTTCCCCTACAGTTCAAACACATGCACTATAAGGGAATTGATTAACTAAATTGGGAATAAATTTAATTAAGTGTGTGAATGAAAATGTATGGGTGTTTCCCAGTACTGGGTTGCAGCTGGAAGGGCATCCACTGCGTAAAACATATGCTGGAATAGTTGGCGGTTCATTCTGCTGTGGTGGCCTCTGAAAAATCAGGGACTAAGCCAAAGGAAAGTGAATAAATTATTGAATCAGATAAGAATATTATGTGAAAAGGGTCCACACATTTCAAAGAAGAACTTTTGAGGATTATCAATGCACTAGAACACAAGCAGCACAAGTGGAGGTGTTGGAACTGTGTGCGTGTGTGTTTTGGTGTCATTAAAGTCAATACTTCCCTGCAGTTCCAGAGTGATTAGAGCGCAAATCAGGAATTAAGTCTAAGCATTTTAGGCACTACACAGAATCTTGTACACCTACATCTCGCATCCACAAAAGTGGGCTTCACGCAGAGCTTTGTGTACCCCTGCAGTGTCAGCACAGACGCAGAGAAAGTCACAAACAAACAGAAGCAGTCAAAGACCTCAGCAGGCATTTCCTACTCGCACATAAAATCTCTCCTCTGTGCTCTCTGTCGCCCAGTGTTATGTGGATCATACCGTTCCGTGCAGGCTCAGATTTCCAGCCCATTCCCAAGCAAGGGGTGTGTTTGTCCCAGGACAGTGTGTTGTGTCCAAAACTCAGATGCAACATCATCTTGATGAACCCTTGTGTGCTGTTGGGGATGTTTTCATCCACTCCGGGGTGATTTTGAGTTTTAATTTGTCCCCAACTTTCTTGTTTTAGCAAGTGGAATGACTATTGGTGACCAATCTTAATACGACACACATTTTGGGAAAATTTAATTTTTCAAAAACTCAACAATACACTCTGGGCAAATCGACCCCTCTTTCATTATGTTGGGGGCTGTTTTTACCCCATTGACTTTCACTATAATCACACTTTTCATGCATTCTTGATTGTTTACCCCGTTGGGGAGAGGTCGAATTTGTAATTTTACTGTTGAGCATCAGTTGCAGTGCAAAAAAGCCTAGTTTTTGTCTTGTATATGGAGCATAGTCTGTGTGTGTTTGTGTGTGAGACCGTTGCACACTTATCTTGATATGTCTGAGAAAATTCAAATAAGCAGCTCAGCTCTCAGAACATAGCGAACATAGTAAGTGTATTTTTCTGCACACACACTATAATCTGCTGTTTTACATTATAGAAGTCCATATAAAAGTCTGAGACTTTTTTGCACAGGCACAGGCCTATCTGGGTTAATGCTGCCAACTGATGATCAACAGTAAAAATTACACATTTGACTTCTTTCCAACAAGGTAAACCATGAACAATCAAGAATGCATGATTATATGCTGTCATGGCTTTGCCATCAAAAAAAGTCTTTATAATAGGAGTCAATGGGGCAAAACCATTCACCAACATAACGAAAGGGTATTCAATTTGAACAGTGCACAAGATTTATTATCAGTGCTTAATTTGTAAATGAATAATTCCCAGAATAAAACTAGGAAATAAAAGTTACCGTGAGCGATGTCCACCACACAGTTTCAGCTTTCCCTGAACATGATGTCATTAAACGGTGAGCATCACAGTTCTGAATGGTCTTTAATTGTTCTGTGCTATATACAATGTTATAGGTCAGTCAGGGATAATAAAAACATGTAGCTACAAAAAGATATCGTATGAGCAATAACTTTTCAGTTTACTTCACTATTATGTGCCAAGTGAAAGACAAATAATTAAATGACTCACTCAGTCTAATCTTCAAGAAGTGCTCAGAGTTGCCTCTTCCTTTATGTTTTCTGGCTGACCTGAGATCCATCCATTCAGGCAGTTCTCGAGATTTCTTTTAATCAGGCTCAGGGGCATCGCTAAACCCCATTTACTGGGGCACGTGCCCCAGTATAAATCATCAGTGCCCCGGTAAATGCTTTAGGATGTGATTTACTTCATATGCAAAGTGTATTTTTTAAGAGTCGTAATTCCGAAATAAAGACCGTATTCCCAATGTGCAACCGAACCAATGCTGGTGAATGCTGGTCAATGCTTGTGAAAGCAGGTGTAGTTTTAATGTAGCATTGTAGTTTTTAATCAAAAAGACATGCCCGTGTGCCTCACGCACCGCCCCCGGTTGCGAACATGCATGCCGGAAAAATAGTTGCGCTGCTCACGCGCCGCTCATGCGTTGGGAAACACCTGTGTAACAGTCTTCTATGTGGAGGCGTCGGCACGCAGTGAGTTTTGCAAGTCGACAAAACAAAGTTTAAATAATATGATGGTGATCTTATTCAGATTAAGCATGGCTCCTTCTATGAAGCTAAAAGGAGGGATGATAGGTCAGGGACGTAAGACTTAATAAACCTAATTCTTGGCCTTAAGTCGGGTCATTTTTTTTTCAGCTTAAGACAACACACAACAGATAATTCTATAAGACATATTTTTTTGTATTCTATAGAGTTATCTATAGAATTTCATTTCAATAAAATTAATATTCATGCAAAAGATTTTCTAAATTATCTTAGCATCACTCCATTGTGTCTTTCGATTGTTTTTCAGTTACATTTAGGATTAATTTCTGTTATTTATTTAG